>JAOTQJ010162855.1:0-27410 GCA_025642045.1 Solanum sejunctum | reverse complement strand
TTTCGTGCGCATATATGATTATATGTATATATGTATATATATTCCGAAGTAGGTTGGATACGACGGGTCGGTTTGCCTATGGGCCAGCTTTGCTTAGCTTGGAGGCATAAGGAGCTAGGCTTGGGATGCATCATGACGTGTGAGTGTTGGGCCGAGTTCGCCCCGGCTCACGAGAGTGCGTGGCACCATCACCTTGGCTCCATAAATGGGCATGATGACCTTTATGCATTATGATACGTGAATGTTCAGAGCATTGCCCTGGTTCACCTATCCTATGATGTGAGTGCTTGACCATTGATCGCCTCGGCTCACCTATGTTACAGTTGAAATTTATGTTGGAGATTTCGGAGATTTGAAACTTCTGGTGTTATGCTGTGGTATGGCGCGAGTTTAGAGGTCGCCATTGTTCCCGTCCGATGTGCATTATTTTGAGGTTTGAATAAATAAATATTTTGATGTTTACATACAGGTTTGACTTCTATATTTTCTTATATGAATTATTACTCTCACTTACGTTTTGGACTTTCCGCTTTACATACTTGGTACGTATTTCGTACTAACCCCCTCCTTTTGGGGGCTACGTTCATGCCTGTAGGTACAGACGAACAGGTTAGAGGGCCGTCTTCTTAGGACTTTCGTCCATCGTTGAAGTGCTCCCTTGCATCAGGAGCACATCGTTTGGTATATACTTGTACATGTACTTTTTGTATTTTGCATTTGTATATGTTTGAGGGTATGATGGGGCCCTGTCTCGTCCTATGATTCGGTTGTGTGTCTAGAGGTCTGTGGATACATGTGGGTGTGGAAACTATGTTGGTATGATTTCGTTTGTATGAAATGTTTGTTGGGCAGTTCTGCCTCAGCGGTGACTTTGTCGGCCGTCATATATATGTATATATATTCATATAGTGATGTTTGCTATAGCTGGGTTCGCTGTTTGTAGGTGAGGCTACTCAGTAAAACAGAGGAAACTCTGTTGAAATTTTGAGAAATTTCCTAACTATTGTGAATAAATATTCGGGTTAATGTATGTCTGGGTACCTAACCGGCACTAATCACGGTCCTGGGTTTGGGTCGTGACAAATTTATAGGAACACATAGGACCATCTAGTTCTATCAACACTA
Organism: Solanum sejunctum; assembly: GCA_025642045.1. Taxonomy (NCBI): domain Eukaryota; kingdom Viridiplantae; phylum Streptophyta; class Magnoliopsida; order Solanales; family Solanaceae; genus Solanum; species Solanum sejunctum. The sequence goes on along the minus strand of JAOTQJ010162855.1, from coordinate 26,285 downwards.
TCATCATCTTTACATCACAATCACAATCAACATTCATCATGTCAACTCTTTAGACTCGTTTACTATGTTCGTCCATGCAAATTTTAGTTAAATAATATCTAGGATTTACATTTAAAAGTAGAATTTCAAATTATTTGTTCAAGGAACAAGTTCATAAAATATCTATTATAAAATGTTAAATTAAATATATATTATTCAAAAAAAATTCTCAAAAAATCCTTCGTAGAGATTCAATTCCTTCACAATCAACCTATCATAAATCTTGGGGCACATGAAAGAACAATTTCATGCTTTAGGATAACTTTACATATCTTGGTTGAAGGATGATAACCAAAATTGTAAGATTTTTTCTCTAATTACTTGGATCCCTAGCTTTTTTCTTCTCTTCTTTGCCCTAATTTTCCAGTTAGAATATATAAAGAATCTTAGGGATAGTTCAAGAATCCTTTTATGGCAAAAAAAGAAAGACTTATATTAGTCATGAATTAAGTGTATGAGGGTGGTTAAAAATCTGAAATGCCCTTCATTAAAATTTCAATCGACAGAGAAAATTTGAACTATAATGGAGTAAGTCGCGTTGTAGACTTGTTTCGCCTTAATTCATTTTTTACATAACACATTAACCACACCCATCGAATGAGTTTTATGTTTAAAGTATGAGAGCGACCTATTTTGGTACATATTCGCAATGTGGAGGTGTGGCGCACCTTGCCGGAAATCACATTTTGCCCCAAAAAATTATCTTTTGCTTTGGTTAGCCTAAAAATCAATCGAGACTATTTCTCCACTCAATTTTTGTGCTAATCATGATTTAGCCTTGAATTTGCCAAAAAAATTGGGATGATGCATTATATGGATAATCTCTTGTTTAGGAGTATTTTGATAATTTTATTCCAAGGTGTAATATTAATAAATCAAAAAGTAAGAAACATAAATGTAGAACTTACTGAAATGAAATAAGTAAATAGCTAACTAAAATCTAATTGGACCCCATAAGTCATCAACCAAAACAATACCTCATAGGCCCGATATGTACAGAAAAGAGCTATGGATGGTTAAGGATTATGCCAAGACTAGAACTAAAGTGGGAAAGATACAACAAGAAAATGAGCAAGGGTTATGAAATATTCTTGTTACTCCAACTATGGCTAAGGAGATCTCCAAACAACTAGGCAGGGGAGTTAAATAAAAATAAAATGGAGTTAAATAAAAATAAAATTGCTTTAATACTTATGATTTGGACACTTAAAACCATTAAAAATGGTTCAAGGAGTTCAATATTAAATAAATATTAAAATAGTAGTTGCTTCATGCATAAGAAACCCTAAGAGAGTTAATTAGGAAATGACAAAAGACGCTGGAAGGCACAATGGAAAGGAAAAAATGATTTGGACGCTATTTTTGTTTTAGTGAAAATCATAATGTTTTGAGGGTATGCTCTTCCTCTGCTACTTTTAGGTCAAAATAAGATGACAAGAATGATGTTCTTGTGATGCTATGAAAGTCGTACTTTTGATGAGAGAATACCTAATGTGCATTTGAATATCTAGACTGGGAAATCTCAATAGATCTTGAGGTAAATGAGGATTAACGTTTGACTGGAGCACATCCACTGCATAATTAGGATAGAGGCAATCAGTTTTCAAAGTCATGTTTTGTTCCTAAAATCTTGAGTTGTTCAAATCGCTCTACTAATTAGGCGGCATAGTGTAGGGTATGATGGGTCTGCTTCAAAATTCGTCTCCCCTCCTATGTTTTTGTATTATGTGCCCTCTCTTGATGATCCTGCAATGCATCAGTTGGATTCAAAGGCGACTCTACTTTGCTTGTCTTACATGTCATTTTCATCTTAATCAAACACATTGGAATAGTTGTAATCTCTTTTAACCTAATCAAATAAATGTGTCATATCCATCTTAGAAATTGCCTTATTAAGGTCCCATCCCATACATTGCATACTAGCGAGTTTTAAGTTTTATTCTTCATTTCATGTAGTTCCTCGGTAGGTAGGGCTTCCATTAGTATAGTATCGTGTGCTTGTGCAATTGAAGTGAAGCGTTTGTTGATTGATTCCAAATAGGTCTCTCAAGCCTTCTTTCTCATTCTCATCCATTTTACATAGATGATTCGTCTCAAGCCTGAAACTTTCCAAGGATTATAAAAGAAATTCAACTTTTTCCTAATGCCAATAAGAAAGGATGATGTATATAAAAATAACAAAGTATTTAAACAAGGTAATAATTTATATGTGTTTATGGTAATATAAATTACATTTCCATCAATCTCGGATGGAGCCAAAGATTGACTATTTTTTGGCCTTAGAGTATGATGGAATAAAGCAAAATGGCTCTTTAAACTATCTGCGCTTTTTTCATTTGTGAAGTAGAAGTTAGTCAATGCAACTTTCGACGCTCCTATGGGTCATCTGGAAACAGCCGCTTTATGTTTTTAAACATAGGGGTTAGGCTGCGTACATCCAACCCCCCTCACTCCGCAATGAGCGGGAGCCTTTTGAAGCACTGGGGTATGTTGTTGTTGTTGTTGTTGTATGGTAATATAAATTACCATTACTGTTTTATAAAATTTAAGTCAATAAGGAATAAAAGAGATGATGATTTTTGGATTTTTGCTGTACAATAGGATTAGACATTGTATCACTTATGACTAAGTTACTTCAAAAGCATAATCAATATTTCTTTCATTATTTTTTTTTTGGTTTGAGAAAACATCTCTTCACATGATCGAGGACATTCTATCAAAATATTCATATATAATCAATTGGTCACCGAATAGAGAGAAAGATCTACTGGTATCAAGCCATTTGATTATTGTAGACATGTGAGTTTGTAGAACATAGTAAAACTCATAATTAACGTATCTCAAGTCTTATACCAACTGACTAGAATTTCTCTTTTAGTATATACTATAGTGTCATAATCCGACTTTTCAGGTCATGATGACGCCTGTTAAATCCTACCACGATAAGTCAATCCAGCCCAGGGTACCTATTTTAGCAGCTAGGCATAATGATAGCTAATATCAACAAATAAAAATCAAAGATGTGACTCTAGAACCTGGAAGTCATTTGTACAGAGATATTATAGACTCAAAATATACATATATAGTGGACAACTATTGTTGTTAAATATGAATTAGTTCCTAATTTACTCTTATAATTAGTTATACTCATTTCTCTATTATATTTTTGAAGATGTTGCATTTATCATATTCAAGGGTTGATTTGATAAAGTGTTCTCTATCATTTATTATTTCATAATTCTTATGTCAAATCAATAGTTGACAACTATTATTGGATGCAGGGAGTAGTAAATATCACAATATAGTTATCATCCAATTCTTGTTTACTCATATAATAATTGTTTGATTTGAATTCAAAAAATTTGATTAATTGTGAATACAAAAAAGAAGAGAATTGGAAGAAAATTATAGAAAAAAATGAACAAGGAGAATAGAAAAAAATTTGAAGATCTTTTTTAGGTTTGAGAAAAATAATTAAAAGGTTTCTTTTTTCTCGCAATAACGCATCGCTACTTTAGATAAATAACTGAATTACCCCCATCATTAATGATTTCAATAAGATGTATATTGAAGAATTTGCTATAATACGATTTGTATAAGCAAAATTGGTTTATGTTGTTTAACACGATTGTATAGATAAAAACTTATTTACAAACTAAAAAAAATAATTAAAATATATAAAATAAAATAAAGAGATTAACCCTAATTTCTTTAGGTGATTGTTAAAAGCAACTTACTTTTAAAAGTGTTAATCACCCATACTTTGAAACTTTATGATTTCGAAAATTTTATCATTTTTTTAATTCTCACTACAAACATTTTATTCCACAATTTATTTACTAAATACTTGATGTAACATAATCAAAGATCTTTATCAGCATACATATATTTTGCAACTAAACTTGAAATAATTACGTTATATTACAGTACAATAATATAAGAATCTTTTGAAATCAAAATCAGTACAACAAAATAACTCTGTCCTTAACCTGAAGGAAATATCCACTCACCATTAGTGAATTCTTGATGAAACCTTAACTTATCGGCAGAATACACAAGATTCTCCGCAGTAGTAGGAAAATGGACATAATAACTTTATCTTGTTTTCCCAGTGATGACCCCAAACCACCAGCCCTCATTGTCATACACATCAACAATGTCGTAGATTTCCATTGGCATTATTTCATGTGAAAAATCAGGTGGAATAGGACGGACCTCAGAGACTTTTACATGCTCCTCCAATGGAGCAGATTCATCATCAGTCAGCAAAGTCTTGTACTTGACTACGTAACCATCAGGGCCAAAGGAATAAAGAATAGTTGCATTGTAATAAGAACCTATGTAGCCTAATTCTTGACTTGCAACTTCAACTTCATCACCAATTTGAAATATTGTTGTTGTTTGTTGTTCCTTGAATGCTATTTCTCTTATTATATCAGAGACAAAATCAATTCTTGCTTGGTGGCTTTCCTCATGATGATTTGGTTCTGCCATTGGAACTTTAACTGGAAACTGATTGATCCAATAAAATTAACAGATCTATGTGAATCAAGTAATTAAGATCTATAAATTTATATCATGTATGGAATTAAATGATAATGTTTGTTTCTCTTTTAAATATTTTATATTTTATAATTTGTGAGATAATATTTGAATAATCATGATTCCATAGGCTTCTTAGGACTCACAATAGAACATGTCAAAAAAAAAAGATAATAAAAAATTGAGAGATAAAAACAAGAGAAGGAAATCAAAGTTTGAATGATAAATTTTGATAAATAGCTAAAAGAAACATAAAAGTGCGTCTATATATGATAAACTAGAGTGTAAAAATTGCAATGTTAAGTCACGCAAGGTAAAACCCTTCGTCTACTAATTAATTTCAATATGAATCTACATGTATAGAAAAGAATATTCAAATAAATAGAATATGTAAAAGATTGAAAATCTTTCTCTACTTGATTATAATAGTTCTTACAGATGTATAAAGATGACTTTTCTATAAGAATGGAGGATGCATTATATAAACAATATTAAAAAAATAAATTCTTTTATCTAAATTATATATGATAAATGAATGGACAAAAGAGAGAAAACGTACCTTTTAAGTCTTGAGAAATGATGAAAACATTAGCAGGAAAAATGCCTATATTTATAGGACTATGAAACCTTCATATAAGAAAAATGGTCAATGGAGCATCACCCTTATTTATTTATTTTTTTACCAATTATGTTATGATAATGAGAAAAGAATAAGGAGACAAAATGTCAATTTAAAAGATTGTGGATTTCCTACTATCACCAATTTCATATATAGTAAGAAGGTTAATGTAAACAGATTGATGTTATCAATTTAGAAAGTAAACAAGATAATCTGAATAAAATAAAATAAAAACAGCCTTATCAATTATGGAAAAATTATAAATAAATTTCAAATCAGATAAAGTATTTATCATGATCCAAGCCTCCGTAACTGGCACCCATACCAACTCCTGCATCAGCAAGTCAAGCATTAATATCTAACCCATGCAATATCTAGGTGCTTAGACAGAAATATAAACACATAGAAACATAAATAGAAGTCTCATAAATACACTAAACAAAAATAAGTTGACGTCTAACTATTAAATCTTAAGAAATATGAAATTCACCATACTAGAACTCTAACCAGATACTACACTGTTATGATCCCACTTTGCAGGTTATGATGGTGCCTATATCTATCCTAACCCTAACCTAGAACCTCTAATAATGGGTGTGAGGGTCGAGAATAATCCAATAGAAAGCAACTAATAATCTAACCATAACTAAAGGCAATAGTAATACTAAACATGCATATAGGATCACTATAAACACCCTTTTAGCACCTGTAAGTCAACTATAAAGAGCTACTATAGACATAATATAACATGTATATACCCCTAATATACATATACATAACCAAAATAATATAAGAGGTAAGTCTCAAATAAAAAAGATAGCCACCAATGCAGATGGACATCGTAGGGATTCAAGAACGTCCAATACTCATCACTAGTCTCTGAATAAGATAGCTACAAAAGGAGGAATCAACACTGCTCACTCTTTCTAGGACTTGCATCATGAAATAGATGCACAAAGTAGGGGCGAGTACTAGAAATATATTACCCAACAGGCATCATAGGCTGACTAAGTATGAATAATAAATAAAATAGGGCTAAAGTAGAGTATAACATCCACAATGCATAATCATAAGAGCCAAGATTGTATGCCAATAGTGGTGAAAGTAAATAAGACTGAGAGTTGGGTAGTAATATATGAAGTTGTAAGGTCCTATTGTCTATGCCTATATCCCAACGGATCCCTATAAGTCGAGAAGTGACACCCAAACACAACAACGAAGTGAAAAGGTGTAAGGTGTGATGGTGACAAGTGTTAGCTAATCTCATAACCCACAATGTAACAAAGACATTTAATTGGGCCTCTAACCTAGACTGTATGCCCCGACCTAGCCTCCAACCAAAGCTAATACCTGGCCTTCCCAAACCAGGCTGCGCCTTGGTCCTTACCAAGATAAGATCAAATGTGGACAGTGGTCTGCCTAGGCCCTTAGACTGTGTACTAGTCCAAAAAAGCCCTCCATCAATGACACCTCTAACTATGTATATCATCTAACTAAGTAGTATCTAACTACTTAGCCTATAACAAGAGGTATATATAAAGTAGTTGATCCTTATTTATATACTTCTTAGTGGGAGGATGATTCCCTAATGGCAGGGAGATGCTCGATCCTCATATAACAAAACCTTACTATTAGCTAGCTAATAACTTAGATATTTGTTTTACTGTCTTATCATGACCCCTCTAAGGCTCAACTCTAAAGACTCAAGTTTTCTTATATAGTCTACAAGGATCTACACCTCTCGAGTTACGTTGGATGCAAGTATAACAGTCTATCGATCCTGACCTACATAAGTCTAGGGTATCATTAGCCTGACTTGGACTAAGTCCCATCAATCATCAGCCTATCAAAAGTATAATAGATAAATATAAATGTGACAGACAATCAAAATACAATTCCCAAAGGATCCTCGGTAGGTCAAAAACCACTTTATCAATCCTAGATAATCATATATATAACAAGAACCAGTATGCTAGCCATAAATAATTTCGTCATGCCAATAAATATTTAATTATCACTAACATTAGCTGGTGTATTAACACTCAATATGTATTGCCTCTAACATATCCCCTTGATCTTTATTCACGTAAACTAAATAGGATTTACCCATTCAACTTAGTCACGGAGAGGGGAATACTATAGCCTACCTTAATGTCAAACATATAGTATCCAATCACTCTGCAGGTGCCATGACCTGGATCTAGGGTCTAGTAGTGACATGACGAATGAGAAACTGAGAGTCCCCAAACAAGTCTCAAAGTATCCATATTCACATCATCGATTCGGAAGCCTATATAAATAGTAAACACATAGCTCTAAAGGACGAGAAAGTAGAACTCATGTTATGGGGATAATAAGGGAAAGAGGTTAACATGAATTCACATAACACGTAGCACATAAAGACTAAGGGTGGGGCAGTATGACTCACTCTACGGGGGCAATACGAGACTTAGGATCTTCCACATTTCCACATCAAAAAATACATACTTATCATGATTCTCATAATAAATCTATAATAGCCATATCCAATAGATAACCATAATCATAAATTACAAATATAACACATAACACATAGAATCGACAAGAGTCTAAGATTCCAACAATGCCTCTAAACGTAAGATAGAAGGGGGCCCAAGACATGTCCTGGGCTCACCCTCAAAGTAAAAAACATAAACAAGACTTCATAGGTAGAGGAATGATGGCTTATCATTGGAAGATAGAACTCACCATAACAAATGTCTCAAATCTGATATAGTCGCCAAACGGTGGATGAAGGTAATCTCTGGTCTCTACATGGTTAGATTGTGTAGGCAAAGTATGCATTAGTAGGTTTGAATGTACTAAGTATGCGGACATGCAATGCATATGACTAACCAAACCTACATTCAACGTTAGATGACAAGGACACATAATATAGAATAAAATACATAGCAAGAGATATAATATACGATATGCCGTGAAACCAATGATGTATGAAATGAATAAATGCTTATATATAGTAGGGATGGACTATAACCGACAACTCAAACTCATGTGAGCTATAACATGAATTAGTCCGATGAAGACCTCCCATCGGTAGGAGAACATTACTTGCCACGGGCAATCTACATCACACCTTTTCAGAAGGATGGACACGTTACCACCCAGTCTTTTCGGTGGATGGACACGTTTCTTACAACCCAATCTTTTCAGAAGGATTTCCATTATCATATCATACTAATAAATGAATAACCATTCCTTACGATCCGATCTTTTCGATAATGACTTCCATTCTTATGCTGACACATAGTTCAAGAAAAGAGAGAGGACCCTTGGGGATATCCCTGATTCCTCAAATCCATTGGTGCTAAGTCAAAAAAATATTCCACGAGAATACATATACATATATATATATGATTTCAAAAGAGGCAATAGTCATTTCAAATCCTTTCAATGCACATTTAGGTCCAAAAGCCAAACCATAATTCATAATCATGATACTCATACACAAGAATAGCTCATTCATTTAACAATATGCTGTAAACACCCAATATGCTTAAAGAGTCAATAACAATAGACTTTCATGTGATCACATTCTTGTCATAACCAATATCTTTATCAAAAATCATTTACATAAATATAATTGGGCTTAATTCACTTTATAATTTTTATAAAATCCAATGAACATGAATGCATATGCTATGAATAATGTGAGTAAAGCATGAGTAATTGAGATTTAATCTAAAATCAACAAAGGATTATAAAATTCAAGTAAAGATATAGTAAAATTCACATTTAAAATATAATATAGAATTCCCATGTATAAATCAAGCTTTGAAGGGGACATGCACATTCATAGCTTCATAACTCCAATGCAAATCATCAAAATAGGGCTTTAATCAACTTAAAATCATCAATAGAGCATAGCTCATACTTAAAAAATCCGATGTCAACACCCATACGAATGGCTTCACAAGGTGTACCAAACCAAACGACCCGTGTACTCCTCCATCCCATTTCACTTAAAAAATTCTTCACTACATGGTTCTTAGACAGTGATCCAATACTTAGAAAATAATTCACTATGGAGCCCGTACAAGGCCATACGGGTCATGTCACCCTACACGGGTTGTGTACTTGGCTGTGTCACCACACTTGCCCTAACATTATGGGATTCCAAGCTAAGGCCATCACACAGCCCACCACACAGTCCGTGAAGTGTCATACGGATTGCGAGGTGTCCATATGTGGTGTTCCTTAATTTAAAACTCTACTTTTAAGGGCCAATACTCCTCAATAGGCCAAGGGCCACTCCATAGAGGTCCTATATAGGCGGTGTGACCTCACATGGACCATGAGGGCTCCTATGGAGCATCAGTGGTCCAAAATATCTTGAAACTAAAATTTTAAAGCTCCAATGAGGTAGTAAAATGTTTGGCTCCTTACAGTAGGTGATTTATCCTTTCAGGTGATATCAAAATGCTGCCAAGCTATCCAAAATAGAATCATAGCATCAATATATCATTTTGATACTACGATCACAGAAAATAGACTTAAACCAATTTTGAAGCTGAAAAGGCAAACAAGTGGGCCCACATTGAAATCTCCAAATAAATCCTACACAATAATCCTTATATTTATCTAATCCCACACCTCAAATTTGAACTCAATCAGGTGCTTAAAATGATTATAGCGACCCCCAGTTTAGGAGTCATAAGTGCAGTAAAGTTGTCCTGGAAAATAATCGAGGACCTGGTTTATGAGACAGTCTACGGTCCATGAATTTTTCTATGGCTCATGGAATTGTTCATGAGTGGGATTCTAGACATGAAGAAATTTGGAGTTCTCAAGAAGTTAATCTATGACTTATCAGACTACCCATAAAATGTTATACGTACTCATATAAGATTTTATAAAAAGGGATCAGATACAAGGTGAGAATTTGGCTACGTATGAAAGGACTCTACAAGTCTAACCATGGTCTATAAAAAATAGTATGACCCATCCTATTTGTCGTAATTCCCAATTTAGCAAAGGCTATATTTTAGGATTCTTAGGTGAGCCATCAGATGAAAATGGTTTATGGCCCATAAAACAATCTACAGCTCGTAGTTAGGGTCTTGTAGCTAGCTTTCGTCAGTTTTAATTAAGGGGTAGTTTAGTTATTTTTTATAATTTTATTCCTATACTATGTCATTTGGGGGACTAAAAGGGGGACTCATATTAGTCTTCAAGCCCTAGAAATGCCCCTCATTCGCTCATTCCTTTAGTTTCAAATTCCTAAGGCAAGAGCTCTCAAGAATAAGGCTAGGTTTCCCAGGTTCCTTCCTTGAGACTTCAATCTGATTCTCCCTACTTTCTCAGGTATGTGAGTTCATTTATGAGTATCCTTTCGCCCATAAAGTTTTTATTATGCATTTTACCTTCTTTTTTTTTTAAGTTTCTAAGTTTCTATGCATCCTTATGATAATTTTTTTTGTTCATATTCTACTATGTGATATTCCTAAAGTTCAATGACTGTTTGTTAAGCAAATATATGTATATTTTTGGAGGTGTGATGTTGATTCTAAGATGAGTCTTGATATGATTAAAGTTGAATGATTTTGATCTTTACTTTTTATGAAATTTTTTAAGACTTATGTAATTTATGATTGTTCTATGCATCAAATAATCCCACCTTACTATTCAATGAAAGTTCTTATAAATTATTATTATGAATAGGGTATTTATGAAGAGCTTCAAAGTCAAGTTTTCCAAAGATATGTGTAAAGTGATTATCGCCCCAAAGACATTTGAGAAAGTCTCTTAAGTTCGAGCTCCTCCTATTAATTTCTACTTATGATTCTAAATTATGTCTAAAGGTTCCATGGGATAACTTAGCACCGATAGGACTTGATATATGGACTCATACTGTTAGTTGAGATGTGAACCCCATCATGAAGCTAAATCACAATGTCCCTAACTATGTGCCATCACAGGAGTCTTGTAGGCTAGGCTAGTGATTCCATGTAGACCCCAATGTTATGAAAGATACTAAGTTTTGAATATCTACCTTGGAAATTAGATTCCTCTTTTCCCAATAGAAGGAGTGTGTTGGCCTTTTCTCAATTGAAGGAGTTAATTGGATTCCACGTATTAGCTCATATGGCCTTATTATCGATTATGGTCTATTCCAACCAGTTTGTCTAATACCATGATATGCCTTGAATTCATGTGTTAAGTATGCATTATCTCATATTGATTTGAGCCATGTTCCTTGTACATGTTTAAGCTTATTCATGTCTCATTAACCTTATACATACTTATATATTATGCTTAATTGTAATGGTATTACAATTTCATCCGTGAATTGCATCTCATATACATAGTCATTCAAATGTACTAACGCATATTTGCTTGTATGATTTAACCATGTACGGACAAGTACTCCTCCACCGACTCGTGGCTAGTATTCGAGGCCCAAGACTAACTCTATTGTTGTGGCGAGCCCTTAAATCGGGACTCCTCCACTCTTTCCTTTTAGCTTGTATTTAGCTTATTCAAGATGATATTTTATAGCCTTTTTGCGCACTTACTATCAATATTGTATTGTCTAGATTCCTTTCTATTGATGGAGACTGTCCACTACCAATCCCGTTGACTATGACGTAGTTGGTATGCATATGGACAAAGTAACGAGTTAGTTATTTCCACTATTTTAAAGTTGCTTCATTGGTCAAAAATCCCATAACAACCTTTCCCTCATGTTTTTTCTGCATTATGTTCCTTTTTATAACCTATGAATGCTTAAGACGCTTAGATAGCTTGGATGAGGTGCCTCGGGAACCTCATTCACCATGTGATGACTAGGCCCCTAGGTTAGGTCATTACAAACTTAGTATCAGAGCACGAGATTTTAAAATATTTCTTGGATGTCCATGCATACCTCATAGTGTAGAGTCTCATTCAAGGTTGTAAAGCGCGACACTATCTTTAATGAGAGGCTATAAGGTGCTTTAAGAAAGTCTTCCCTCCTTTCTTATTCAATATCGTGCCTTAGAGTTGAGTAAGATTTTTTGCTAACTAATGATGATCTTTTGTTTCTCTCTAAATTATGCTACCCTGAAGAGCTCCCCGCCAATGAGGCACTCCGAAAAAATAAGTCCTCTACTCTTGTAGGACAAGAGAGTGTCTCATGTGGAGTTTAGAGCCACTTTCCCAATATTGGTTTGTGAGTATAGAGACAAGCATATGGTATTGAGCACAATATTTGAATATCTATTGTGAGTGTGAGTAATTTTACTTAGTCCCAAGCATTGAATCTGGAAATACTATCATGAGTGGGATGTGAGACTTATTTTTGTAAGGGCACTTGAACTACACTTTTAGTTATAGGCTATTTCAATGATTGTTTCTTATTTGTGGTTACCTTGCTTGTGATAATTTCACTACCACCTGTATGGATCTGTATTGGTTTGTTTGATGATTATCTAAGATGCATTGATGAGTTATTGTGGGTTTTTGTGCTTGATGTGGAGACAATGTATGCCATTAGATTGAGATCTATGTGTTACTATACTGCTTATGTAGATCGAGCCTGTCGCTTGAGGACAAACAACAATTTTAAGTTGAGAGTGTTGATGTGCTATCAAAATACAATACTTTTGATGCTTAATACTTGAAAGTTTATGTGTTCTCAAATCGATATTTGAAAGTTTGATGTGTTTGTTTTTCAGGATTACAGGATTTGACATGATTTTGGGCTAAGTATTACAGATACTGCATTTTTGGTGAAGTATGAAGCACTCTACGGGTCGTGAAATTTTCCACAAGTTGTAGAGTGGTTTCGTGGTTGAGATCTAGTGAATGGCCTATTTTCTGAAGTTGCATTCACGAACTGTCAAACGAGCCATGAAATTTTGTATGAGTCGTAGATTATATTTCATGCCTTAAGGATTAGATTTTTAAATTTTTTGGAAAGTCATTAGATGAAACCCATATGAGTCATAGGTCTGAATATGACCCATAGAAATGTCTTGTAGAATTGATGCCCAATTTTGAAGATTGAAGACTACGAAGCCCGGTATAGGCCATAGAACTTAATATAACTCGTAACCCCGTTTGCATTGCCTGCCAAATCCAGTTTTTCTATTTTATTTCAGTTATTGTAAATAGATTTTGTAGTTTATTTTAGACAGAGAACAAAGGATAACAAAAGAGAATGACAAAAAAGTGTAGAGAGACACATAAGGCACTTGGAAAATAACTTTGTGATTTTTAACAGCACTTTGTGATTTCTAGTGAGGAATTTAAGATTTCTTGTTCTTAACTCTGTCATTGTAAGTGCTTAATTATGTTATTCTATATCATGATTCTTACATATACTATGATTACACAGAGCTAAATTCACATTAGGTTTGTGGGAAACATGAAAAACTAACAAGGTAAAACTGAATAATTCATAATTATTTACAAGTATGCATGCATGTATTAATTAATTTTTTTATTTTGATTTCTTTTAAATGGTGGCCAACATTAGAAATTGACTAATTATTACTGACTGGATCAAGGTAGTAATGAATAGGAAAAGAGATTAATTAAGAGAATTCGATTGACTCTCCTCGTCTAATCAACCAAACTGGATCAAGAGGAGGTTGTACTGGGACAATAGGTACGGGTTAGTAATGCCACACTGTGGGATGGATCAAATCACATGGTGAAATTTACCTCTTGCCTTGATCAAAGGGTTTGGTAAACTTAACTTATCATTCTGCATGTAACACACTAAAAAAGATTATGATTATCTGGTAATACCAAGATAGGGAATCATGGGGAACACAATACTCTAGTTACTTCTATCACTCGTTTCATAACACTTATTCTAGTTTATGTTTACTTTCTGCAAACTAGAACCATCTCTTTTGGGAGATAAGTAGGTTAATTAATTCACTTGACTTGTTTGCAATTACTCCGAGTCTACCATATTCCTTGTAGGATTCGACCCTAACCTTGGTAAGGTTATATATCTTGACAACAATTGCTTTAACCTTTAAAAAGGAGGTGTATCTTGGACGATATTACAAAACTATCTGTCTCTTAGATCTGTTTCCTTCTTTTTTTTTTGTTGGTGTTGTGCTCAGCCTAATCTAACTTGCTTTGTTGATTATATTTTGTTGTATTCTGAATACTTTTCCTTGTAATCTTGATGGCTAGACTATTTTCAGTGCTTTAGTATTATGCTTTTATGGTTCTGATTATGTCATATTGCCCCAGTGGCTATGAACTGAGTACTTGTGCTCTCTATTTAGTTTACTGTCTATGCTTTTAATGATACCAAAAGGGGGAAAACTGATATGAGAATATGGGAATTCTCTTGCTTAGTCTGATATGCCAGATTCAAGACCAAGTTGTCAGTGTAAATCAATAGTTGTCTGGTGTCCAAGGAAGGATAAAGTGGATACCAAGTTCAGGGAGAATACTAGGTCCAGGGGAACCAATAGTTTGTCATCAGCAAAAAGGAAAAAATATTATTACATGTTTGTTTTGATGGTTAACAAACTTCTGATATAAATTGGGACCAGGTCATTATTGTGCTAAGAAAATAAAATGACCGTGTTGAAATACAACTGAAAGAGCTGCATGGATAGTGGAAAGGTGACTGCAGAATTGTCCTTCTTTGTACTAAAAGACCAATGGGTCTTTAAAGGTTCTTTGATGTGCATATAAAAGGAATCTTGTAAGAGACTAAATATGACTTTTCAATAAATAATGTTTATGCAATTAAAGGTAGAAGTCCTCTCTGTCCCACTATGATATATGCAACATAGCACTAAAGAGGACCTGATGAATGGAGTATATAATGTTCTTTAGTTATTATTTTATAATGTTCTAAGAGCTTTTGGAAGATTAACTTCCTTGTATGTAAAGGAATATTGATTATGTTTTGTCTAGTCTTCTATAGTTAAGGTTCTTGGTTTGTTGTGACCTTTGAATCCCTGGGTAGAAGTCTACATTAATCAGGTATGAGTGTAGTGTAAACTACTTGAGAGAATTATTATGCTCTAAGTCTTGTAATAGAGTTATACAAGTTGGGGGCGGAGAGGGATATGTGAAAATAAACAACTAATTGTATTTGACTACATTACTCTTGCATCTTAGTGAATTTTGTGGTTTGAAGATCTTGTGGGATGGATCGTGATTGTTTCTCCCTTAAGCAATGAGTTTTTCTACGTAAAATCTTGGGTTCTTACTATTTGTCTTTACTATTCTGTTTACTATTACATTGAGTGTGTGTCTAGGAACCAGGTCCCTGAGTGGAGTGTGCACATACATTACAACAATATATTTGCATTGTGGATATGTATATTATGTATACTGGCTTTTTTCAGTGCAGGTGGTATATGGAGGTTTGATTGATGTGGAAAGAGTATCATGTATTTTTTACTCTCTATCTGTTTTTAGATCTTCTTGTTGGATATCACATTGTTTGGTACTCACTTTTGTTTCTACACTTTTGTGTAGGTTGTGAGCCTAGTTCCAAGATGCTTCATTCTTATTTTGGACCGAGCTTTAAATTAGTCTAGTAGATAGCAACTTGTCCATTTCAGTGAACTCTTCATACTTTTACGTACTATTTTTATTCTATTTGAGAACCAAAGACAATTGAGACTTGTATATTTTTCTTCAACTGGACTTGTAGCAAAAGTTTGTACATGTGATATCAATTTTGTGTTGGTGTTTAGATTGTGGATCCTTTCCCCCTGTTACTTAGCTTTATAGATTTTCACTTTACTTGACTTTATTTTTTGCCTTATTGTGTTATATCTTACTTAAACTAATTTGCCTTGGTGGGTTTTGACAAATATGATCACACTCGATTGCACGTGAGAAAAACTCGCCAAAATTAAAGCTTTTATCTATTCACTCTAAAAATAAGCTAGTTCATTATACATCAATTTCAAGAGAAATAAAGTTTCTCTTATCAACATCTGTCTCTACATTTTGTTGCCTCATATTTTTATTATTAATTTATCACAATCATAAAATTGTTGTCTTATTAGAGGATTTTTTTTCAAAGAAGTCTAACTTTTTTTAGTCAAGTCTTCCTCTATAGAGTCCAAGTCTTTCAACCTTTGTCACATTCGTGAATTGCTACCTAACATCCTATCGTGATTTTTGGTTTTCCAAGTCTTCCAAGTCTCTCCTGATGATGTAAAAACATTTACATAATTGGTCATTAATTAGATAATGACTGATAATATTAATTATTAATATAACAAAAATAGTAATTGATATTTTTTTCCCTCAATTTATGTGACACTTTTTTTGATAGTCAATTAACAAAAAAAGTGACACATTTATATTTCTAGTAATAATTTGACTTTAAACTTCATGTTTTATGGTTAAGAAGATAATTTTTAGCAAGTTGAATATCTATAAATAATATTAGACATAAGTTTGAAAAATCATCATCTCATTGTTGAAATAATATGTTAAAAGAGAAAAACTATAAAAGTATTAGAATATTTATAAATTTTGTCAAAAGAAGTATTTTTATGTATAAAATAAATTATAAAAATTATATATATAATATCGGATTGATTAGATTTCAAATTGACATTTTTTAAGTTAAAACCAAACTAAACCAAGTATAATCAAATTTTTTTTCCTCAATTTATAGTTTTGAAAACTATAAATTTCATTTCTCCTCTACTATCAATGATTGCATTTTTCTAGTGTGTTTCGTATGAAAATAATTATTTATATAGAAATATTTTTTTCTACAAAAAATAGTGTATGGTTACTGAAAATAATATATATTGAAGGTTTAAGTAATAATATTTAGCTAATCGTGAAATATTTTGTTGAACTTTATGACTAGTAAATTTTAATAATAATATCTAATAATTAATAGGGAATGTAATATTAAAATAAAATATTACTACAACAACATACCCTAGTGCCTCAAAAGGCTCCCGCTCATTGCGGGGTGAGAGGCGGTCGGATGTACGCAGTCTAACCCCTATGTTTAAAAACATGAAGTGACTATTTCCAAATGACCCATGAGGAGCGTCGAAAGTTGCATTGATTAACTGTTGCTTCACAAATGAAACAAACGCAGATAGTTTAAAGAACCATTTTGCTTTATTCCATCATACTCCAAGGCCAAAAAATAATCAATCTTTGGCTCCATCCGAGATTGATGAAAATAAAACAAAATATTAGTAATTTATGATTTATGCTTATATTTTTAATCATTTATTTTAAATCAAAATAATAAAAATAATTCAAAAATCATACGTTAAAATTTCTACCTTTACAATTTATGCTTATAAATCATAAGTTATAAGGTCACCAAAATAGATATAGTGGGTATCGTCTATCTCCACAACTCTTTCCCATTACATGGCGGAGTCAATTTTTTTATCAAGGATGTACATACTTTTATAACACGAATTGGTGATTTTTATATTAAAAGTATTCATAAATTATATATATTAAAAATATCTATATTTAATCTATATATTAAAAAAAGTTTTTTGATAAAATGTGTTTATCTAATCATCCTTGGGTGAATATAACTCCTCTGAATATGATATGATGGAATGCTTCATACCACGGACAAGCAACATAAAGTTGAATTTCAATTGTCAAATAATTAAGAGAGTTGGAGTTTGACAAATTAAATAATTCTCGAACTTCTTGTATAATAGAAAATCTCAAAATTAAACGAAATACAAATCATGATCCTGTGAGTTCATCTCTATTCTCTAGCAGCATTCTCTTATAAATAAGAGACACTTGAGGGGTGAAGCAGGCAAGAGGTAGTTGATATATCTGCTCCAGTTGCTTTTTTAAGCAGACAGTTATTGATTGATGTGCTTGTGTTATCTGTTTGATATTAGTATATCACTTCAATTAATTATTTATTTAGCTGCTTTAACTATGAATTTATAAAATTATCTCGATAAATTATTTTTTAAAAAAGAAACTTGTCAATTAATGTGTCTGCTTCAACTGCTTAATTTTGTTATGTCGTTTCTATGAACTATTTCTTCAACTGATTCAACTATGAATTTGCAATATTACTCCTAACAAATTATTTTCCTTAAAGACAGCTGTCAATTGACGGGCTTGCTTCATCTATTTTATTTTTAAAAAATAAATAAAAGTTTTGATTAACTCTCACAATTTTATATGTGTGACATGCATCGGAATAAAATAATTAACATATATTATTAAAAAATAACATAAAATGTGTTATAAATCTCAATAATTAATAACTTAAACACTTAACATATGTATATAAAAAATCTATTAAGATCATATAAATCGAAATTAAAAAAAAAAATGTATTAGACTCGCGTTGGCATGGACTCTTGTAACTAGTACAAGTAGAAGAGACACGTATATGTTGGACAAAACCTTATTACGATCACTTTGTTATATCATAAAACATAGTAGTATAATTTATGTAGTCGTCAAATAATTATTACGATGAAAAATTAAACCATATATATACAAGTTGCTTTTGCTTAACAGACACATCAATTTTCATGGTGGAATACTAACCCTATTAAGGATAACAATGAAGGATTAACAGATATCTTTATATCCTAATTCATTTTAACAAAACCCCACATGGATAATAACGTGAATATTTAATGTATACAATGAGAGGAAATATGATTTATTGATGATGTCAAAATGACATTGCTCCTTAAAGTTGAAATAACATATCAATTTATAATATGCTTGTGATAGGATATGACTGATTGCTGATTTCAAAATGACACAATGTTATTGCTGTTTTTGTAAACTGTTTTATTACTTATATTAATAATAAAGTTGCTGTCAGTATTATCCATCTAAGTTCCTCTGTAATTTGAATTCCAAATTAAATCCAAAAATTAATCATATCCTTAATTTTCTGATCTGAGATGAATGGAATCATATGATTAGCAGTTAGCACTTAGTAGATCGTAAAGAGATACCACTTCCTCATGAATTTATCTTGAATCGAGATCTTTTGACTCAATTTTATTCCAGTTTTGCCAAGGAAGCAACCCCGTTTTTCACCTTGAATTGGTCAAAATATGCTGACTTTCTTACTTTTCGTGGAGGTTCCAATAACCTTTCTGTTTTCTGAACATTTACTATTTTAACTTTGTCTAGAGCATAAACATAGATTCCTTAAAAGAAGAATTTTCGCATATAGCTACTTAAAAATATCTTAATTATGTTCCATAGCTATAGTCTGGATAATTATATTTTGTAACTATATTTATAGCAATATTTGTATATATTTATATAATTTGTTATACAATTCAGAATTTTTGTATAGCGCTTGTAAAATGTACCAAAGTTAAATTAATCTAAAGTCTAATCATATGAGATAGTAACTAGCATTAATGCTACATGATGCATTGCTTTGTTCAACGCATCGTCATTCAAGTACTATATCTTTATTCTCAATCACATGTTATTATGTTCGTTTTAATTTAACACAAAAAATTTTTATTACAAGTCGTATTGCAAAAATTATATATAATTGCTATATAAATTGCTGCTAATTATATCTATCGAATTAAACTGATCATCTTAGCTGGAAAAAGAATGTATAAAAAAATGTATATTTCCTTCATTCCTTGTTGATGCAACAACTCAAGACAAATAAATAAGTCCGACATCAATTATTCAAACAAGAGAAAAAAAGAAGGGAATTTGGTTAAGTTTGTCAATGTGGGCCGGCTAAGATCAATCTAATCTTAAATAATACTAACATTATTCGTTTTGTTGAATCATATAATACGTCAAGAAAGAAAAATGACATGTTGATTAGCTCAAGATGATGTGCGTAAGTTATTTCGAAATTATGATTTTGAGATGATAAATTTATTTTATATTTTAATTGGAATAAAATAATATCAAATTGAAACATTTCAGTAGCTTAATTGGTTAGTACTTAGTTACTTAAATTTTTACCTTGTTAGTGAGAGTTCCATTCTTCACTTTGTAATCCACTTTCCTTTTATTTATTTATTTGAAATAAAAAATAATACCAAGTTTGACGATGTAAAATGAGATATCCAAAATTAAATTTATACTTTGTTTAATTAAATATATAAATTTACCTTGGAATTAGTGATATCTTCAATCAAACAAAGTATAAATTTGATCGCAAACTTAATTCAAATTAACTATTCAAACAGAATATTGATTTGAAATCATGACCAAAAAAGATCCTTACTTTCAAAAAGTTGATCATTGGAGGATACAACTAATAAGTTACTTCTTCGATTCATTTTTATTTGTTCACTTTAAAGTTTGAATATTTCTATAAGGACTAATATATATTGAGAGAGTATTTGACATATTACTCATATCAATAGTTGTATAGTCTTAGATTTTGAGGAATAAGTAGTTAATAAGTATTTGAAAAGAATATATTTTTTATTATATTATATAAAAATTTATTTTTAATATAGTGAAAAAGAAATACATCCTACCGTTTTGTACAAGTTTACTGCTCCTCCTAATTTAGAAAGGTCGAGGTTCACTTCTGTATATACACATTTCGAAGCCTTTTCATTATTGTATTATCACAAATACATTTTTGGACTAATAAATTTCGTAATTAAGCAAATATATGATATGCATTATATTATACCATTATAGTTTAAAATAATTACAATTTATAGCTATAGTTAGGGTTTTATTATTATGTTCTCTCTCCTCTCTTCGTCTCTCGTCTCTCTCTTCTCTCTCTACAAACTTTTGTCAGATATACAAATACATGTGTATACCAGTTGCGCATATATAATTATTTGATAGATATACATATTCAATTTAACAAATATAAATATAAAATTTGTGTCTCTCTACTCTCCACCCTCTCTCACTCACCTCTCTTATCTCTCTTCTAATCTTGCTTGCTAGATGTATATATTAGTTACACATATATAATTAGTTGATAATATATGTATATATATATATATATTGCTTATCTAGATTCTCTCTCAATCTCGCTCGCCTCCCTCCTATAACATATAGTTATAAATCGTAATTTTGTGTGTTGAGGGCCCTCAAAATAGAACAAGCGCAGGCCAAACATATACTGGGCTACCCAAGTTTTATTAAACAGTAGTCCAGTTTTTTAACAACTTAAATGGGCTTTTGCTGCCCAAATTTGAGACTTCTTCTTGAGCCTTGTCAATAAAAAGGATCATCTTAAAGAGTAAGTTTGTCTCGAGTTTTTAGCAAAGTGCGACTAAATCTTTTTTTTAAAAAAATGACCTTTCAGATAAGGTCTAGACTTATGGGTGTTAAACGGGTGATTTGAATTGGGATAATTTCAAATATATACAGTAAATTTAGTTTTTTTAATAAATATAATTTTTTTTATTTAAATAAAAAAATATTCGAAAATCATACAAAATATATATAACTATACAGTATAACTTGCCACAAGTCATAGATAGTATACATTGACCATATAATGTAGATTATTTATATATACATTAAAGATACATTATGATAAACTCAAAAACTAAATATAGTTTGACTATACATGAATATACAAAGACTATACATGCTTATACAACAAATAATCATTTTATTAATAATCATTTGACTGAAAGGTCATGCATCGTAATTACCCCAATTGAGTTAACCTTAGATAGAAAAACATGGGCAAGTCAATGACGACTTCTTGTTGTTGCGTTATTAGTAGATTTAACAAATATTTTTTACATAAAAATTTCTGTAATTATTTTTTTAACTGTGAGTTGTTCTGATTAAGTCTAGAGAATTAAAATTCTCATAATATGATAGTCCATGGATAATTGCAATATGACAAAAGTTTCAAACAATAGATATTAATTCAACTATTTTAATCAAAGTATTTATTTTAAACAATTTTTAAAAGGATTTTTTTTTTTTTTTTTTGAAAAGAAGTCTTATTCATGGAGGCTTCATCAAATACAAAACTAAATTTTCCTTTTAAAAGATGAAGAAAAAAAATTGCAACAAAGTCTTTATTCATTGTACTTCCTAAATTGATACAGGATGGAATCTTGTCTGCTGTTCGTAGTAACATATTTTAGCCAAAATCTGATCTGTTTCTTAGATTAAAATAACCCATTGTACTATTAAAGGACATTAAAAAAAAAAAGTACCTAGATATCAAATCTAGTTTGTCTGCTACATTTTAATTTTGACAATGAAAGAAAAATATTTTTTTTTATCTCATATTAATTGAATTTATAAAGTAGTACATATATATTAAAAAAAATATTTAAAGATAAACTTTACACCATATTTTCTATGATTGTCATTTATAAAATTATAAATATATAGTGTAATTTATTTGCTAGAAAATGTAAAAGTTCAATAAATGAAAGGATAAATATGAAAAATATTTCAAACATTCATCTTGAAATATGAAAAATTCAACTATTTTAAAACTTGAAAAAATCCTCAAAAATTTAATTAATTTGAGATGGAAGAGTACTAGAGTTTCTTCATTTGAAACAGGACATGTGGATTGGAATGTTCTGATTGAGAAATAAAACTCGCTAGTCATATTTGCCTCCTCGAATATTTATATAGAAAAAGACAATTTTTTTACCGAGAATTTGAGTTTTGACACAGGACAAAACATTTTAAATGAAAATAAAAGTGTGAAACCGACCAAGTCAAGCTAATGTTCCAAATTTTTGCAGTTTGATAATTAACTTATACAATACACTTGAATAGTTATTATATTTATGATTTTGTTATTAGTATCAAATAAATAATGATGGGATAATTGAGATTTTTTCACATTTGATTAGAATTTTTGAATTTGAGCATTTGAGAATGATACAAATCTTATTAAAAACATCACCTTAAGAAACAAACTATATAACGTGAGACTCCTAATTTAACTGATCGGACTAAATTGAGGTGCATCCTTTTCAACATCTTTCAATTTCTTAGCTTTCACTAAAAAAAGTAGATTGTGTAAGTGTGGATGCATCCTTTTCAAATTCCAAAGGGGAACATATTTACGTGTGAAAACCCTACCAAGTCAACATCTAGTCAAACCCTAATGATCCAAATTTAGGGTAGTTATAGAAAAGAATGATCACCGTCCTGTCAAAATTCAAAAGTATAAGTACAAAAACTATAAATTTAATAATTGTAGAAGTAGATAATTATGTGCAATCATAACTCGTATATACTTAAACTTATTAATATTTTCATTAGACATTTGAGGAATGAATTATTGAGCATTTGAATACATAAATAAAGTGTACTTCTTATTCGATACTTTATGCTTGGATCTTGAAAATGTTTTTGTATTTTTTTTATATTTATTAGTTAATCATATAAAATATATCGTATAAATTAAAACAAACGTGATATTTTATGAGCTTAGTGAGATTAATGTGTATAACTAGGAGATCAAATTTTTTTTAGAAAAAGGTATAATTCCTAGTCAATTAACAAGTGAAACATCTAAATATGATCAATTCAATCTTTCACTAATCCTAAGCATCATCCACTAATTAAGAACCATGTCATTTTCGTTATAATTTTAATTTATTGACAAAGAATGATTAAACTAATATTTTATTGGAAAAACAAAATATAAAAATTGAGATATTAATGGAGATAGTTAAAAGTAAAGTGAGTCTTAATTCAATGCACGAGTCAATAATTTGGATCTTGAAAAATAAGAAAATGACAGAAAGCCATCGGGTCCCAAGTATTTCCCTTTTTTTTATGATACATGATACCCTTTTTATTATTTTATTTTTTTTGCTAAGTGGAATTTGGTACCAAATAAAATTTATTCCCACGTGTTGTGGGATGCAACATAACTATTAAAATATTGCTTTTCACACAGGGGCGGACTTAAAGGTACTGCATGTTTATCCGAACACTCTCGACAAAATTTTATTATTTATATAAGATAAATTTTTTATAATAATATATATTTATTAAATTTGAATACTTTAAATAATAAGTGGAGGATAATTTAATGATAAATTTCCTTTAAAATAAACCTATGCCACTCAGTTTCAAATTCCATATGATGCACTGTGTTTATATTTTTATATTTTGAAGCTGTAAGTAAAAATTTCGAATTCACCGTTATTTTCACATAGATTTTTGCTTTTGATTCCACCAGACATATCATATACGCTTAACTGGCATTTGTGCCCACCACTTAATCAACTTTTGATTAAAAATATCATTTTGAAGACAATAATTTATCCTAAATCTCCTTTATTCTTCTTCCTTAACAAATTGGAGAAAAAAAGACCACGGAAAAGTAATAAAGAAAGTTAATGGAACTAATAGTATGTAGCTTAGTTTATTATTTATCACTTCAAGTGACGTGTCTGAAAAATTGAAGCCTATAATGTCACCATTTGTTTAAGCATATTCTTACATGTACAAATTCCACTATACCAACCAAATTATTAAGGTTTTAGAAGGAAAAAATTATAATAAAGTAAAACAATAATGTGAATAGAATAAGATTAACTTGACTAAATTTCAAATCTAAATTGAAGAAGTTAAATAGTTTAAAACTATACAAAAAACGTTATAAGTTGTAATTATTTTCATATTGATGAAAAAATACATCTTAAAATATTGATCAAAATTCATATAATTTAACCTCGATAAGTGAAATAGTAATAAGTAAAAGTAAATTATTTTTTTTAGTTTTTATTTATATTTTACGAGAAAAAAACACAACAAATGAGGTCAAAATTTGAAATTGAATAAGTTCATAATTAAAATGATAATGCTAATTTAAAGAAAAGACACACCTAAATATGATGAATTCAATCTTTCACTAATTCTACTAATTAAGAACCATGTCATTTTCGTTATAATTAATTTATTGATGAAGAATGGTCATTATAGGTAAATCATGTGAATATATTAATAGGGATAATATACACATACAATAACATTATTCTAATGTTTCAAAGATTCTCGTCTATTGCGGAGTAAGGAGGTAGAATGTATGTAATCTGACTTCTATGTTTAAAAACATAGCGCGACTGTTTCCGAATGACCCATGCTGAGCGTCGAAAGTTGCATTAACTAACTGCTACTTTACAATTGAAAGAAGCGCAGACAATTTTAAAAATTATTTTATTTTATTTCATCATACTCCAAAATCAAAAAATTATAAATTTTTAACTTCATCGGAGATTGATAAAAATATTAATATAATTAATAGGGATAATATAATTAAAAGTAAAACGAATCTTAATAAAATGCACGAGTCCATAATTTGAACGATGAGATAAGAAAATGACAGAAAGCCATCGGGTCCCAATTTTCCTTTTCAATAATTACTTTTGAATTTTGATAAATGGAATTTGGTATGAATAATATTAATTCCCACGTGTTGTTGATGCAACATGAGTATTAAAATATTAGTTTCACATTTTAACTTATTCTTTTCTTTTGCTTAGCCTCCACCAGACATATCTTATACGCTTAACTGGCATTGTGCCCACAACTTTATAAAAATAATATTATTTTGAGACATAATTTATCTTTTTTTTTAATATAATGGAGAAAAAGACAAAGGATTCGTTGGAAACAAATAGCGTGTCACACATTACTAAGTATTTATAACTTCAATGTAGCGTCTCGTATAAATCGGAAGTTAATTTGTTTATGCATATTCTTTATTTTATGTATCTTAATTTAATTATTTATAGAGTTTATCAAAATAATTAATTTTTATGATATTAAATATGCAATATAGATATTAAAGTAAAGAATACTACTCCATAATCAAAAATAAAAATGACATCTTGCAAACAAATTCAATAAGAAATATACATAAGTACTAAATTAAAACATCGAGTTAATTGAAGTCAAGTGAATACGACAAGGTCAATAGCAACTTACATACATTAAAAAAGATATTTAACATCATAATTTAAATCATGATTTTTATTATTATATTTTATAAAATTATAAATATAACTTTAGAAGAAATATAATTTATCTCCTAAAAATATAAAATTTCAATAGATAAAAAATAAATATAAAAAAAATTTAATATCTACCTTAAATTTTAAATAATTAAATTATTTTAAATAATAAT
>JAOTQJ010162845.1:7437-27413 GCA_025642045.1 Solanum sejunctum | reverse complement strand
TTGAATAACACAAGAAATATATTAGTACAAATGGAAATGGATAACAACTTGTAGGGGAGCTTTAATGATGGTTTGTTCGTTTTTGGTACTAACATAACACACTGGCCACAAATATCATGTTACTACTCCTAAGAACATTATCCAAATTAAAATAAAGGCAACAGAAAATCAATCCTTTAATATATATACAGTGGTGAAAGCAGAATTTTTACTTGGGAGGCTCAAATTCTGATGAAATAGATATACAAAATAATCAAATTCGATATATACTATATATAAATAAAAATTATTTTAATCATTTATAACTAATAAAAAAAAACTACCGAACGGGGTTCTGAATCCCCTGGCCAAGGGGTTGGTCCCGTGTGTGTATATATATTCGATATCCGAATTTAAAGTCAAATTCCAATGACAGAATTTCATATTATGTAATCCAATTGGAAAATTAGAAATTATGTTAAGGATATTTCAATCTTATATTGACCTATATATATAATATTTTTTTTCATCTACATACATAAAAATAATTTTTTGATGAAGAATAATAAATATAATTACGGCATTAACTCCATAAATTCAAAATCAGACCACAATATTTATTGGTACTAAAGCTTTTGTGATGTCTCTTTTTACATATTCTAGGGAATTTTTATCGATAAGTTTCTATCAACCCAAGTGAGTGTATTTACTCCCGTTAAATTAGTTTGTTTTAAATTTTTATGAACCACTGGGCCATGAGGAAGGTCCACCATACACGAGTTTCACATATTTGAAAATTTGAAAGTTGTGCAAAAGGATTTAATTTAATATGTCGTGGCTTGTCACTTTTTTCTTCTGTTTTTTCCTAATTATAATAATTTTTAACATGTCGTAGGCGGCTCACCTTTTCTTTTCATGTAACTTGCAACGATTTTTAATTATTATAAGCAATTATTTGTAATTATTTATTAAGTTATAAGAATTGTTTCTATTTCGCCTTTTTTTTTTCTATGAGCTAACTTAAAGACATATTTGAAAGTTAAAATTTATGACTTTTTATCTTATTCTCAAACTATAGTACATAATAACATGGTTCATAATAACAATATTATATGTACTTTTGAAGAAAAAGCTATCAATTCCTATGTGTTACAAGATTGATCCTAGAGCATTTCCTAGTAATGTACATACCACATATATAGAGAAATAACATATTTATAAGAATCTCTTTTATATCTTTCTTTAGCTAGAACTTTATGTACTTGTATTTATATTACTTACTTTTTGAATACTTTTTGAAATAATATAGTATGTTATACCTAATATCTTTTCTTTTACATGGCACCAAAGCCTATACGCTCATGTTATTTTGACTGTATTACAAAAAAAGTAAATTTGAATTTTTAATTCACGAATTTAAAGTGATCAATGTGTGTCACCTCCACCATAAAAGGAGGCGAAGTATATTTTCCAGCTGGACCAGTCTTCTTCGATTATATTTATTTTTTCCAATCATTGTTTGTTTGTGATCTTAAGATTTGTTAGACTCCCAATCTAAGTAAGCTACTTGAGTATTGGCAAGTGAGCTTGGATAGAATGATCATGGATAATGGAGTGATGGCTAAGCAAACTTGGGCACAAGGCAAGGAAGACTAAATCAAAGTTATGGTATAGGCAAGGTAAGGTAAAGCAGTGTGTTGCTTCAGAGTACTATGGCTTGGCAACGCTAGGCAAGTATGTTCGCTTGACAAAGCAAGCTGTGGGACTTGATGATGGCAAGACAATGTTAATTCAAGTATAAGCACAATATTGGTAAGAAGGCAGAAATAAAACTAAGTGTTGGAAGGCAGCAAAAATATTTTAAGCGTTGGTCAATGTGCAAATTCGCCGGCATGAAAGACATGTGCATGAGATATGTGTGGCTTTGTTTAAATTTGAATTTATGTACTAGCTGTTGGAATATGATTATTGTAAAGTTAGTTTATTTCAGATAAAATTTTCGAGTAGG
Organism: Solanum sejunctum; assembly: GCA_025642045.1. NCBI lineage: Eukaryota > Viridiplantae > Streptophyta > Magnoliopsida > Solanales > Solanaceae > Solanum > Solanum sejunctum. The sequence continues at coordinate 25,426 of JAOTQJ010162845.1, read as the reverse complement.
ACCATGTGTCGAGCACATGCGCAGTTGTAACTGATACATTAGTGTAACTGCCTTGTGCAGACTCTATTTATTTGGCGGCATAAATTCATCTAAGGTATCAAGAACGTACTCTGTGCCTTAGATAAATTCGTAAAGCCTTTTCCTTTGTTTTTGTGAGATGAATAAAATATTGAGAAATGTTCCTGTAATTGCTCTAAGTTTTCAAAACGTGATTAAGTTGTTCGGTCTAAAACAAAAATAGTCTAAGTACTTAAACAGTGTGGTGCTCTGTGTGAGACTGAAGTTTGTAAGTGTTGCAAACTATCAACCAGTGATAACGAGAAAAAAAGTCATCCATGGATCAATTGATATAAAGTCAAGTTGTACAAAAATGATGATGAATGTAGAACTACATGAGCATGTGCGAAGGATCGAGGCATTTATTGGCATGACAGATGAGCGCTGGGATGATCCAAATCTGATCGATTTATTGACTCAAATTTTATGCATCAAAATTAAATTTGAGAAATTTCTATTTGATTTAGATCTGTATTGCTTTGATATAGACGACCATATATATGGCAGAAATAGTGAATTTTTGTAAAGGGGTAGTGCTGCAATTAGAGGGACTGGCCAAGGAGAATGCAAAACTTTGTTGAGAAGTTGCAGTATTGCGCCTGCTTGTTGCTGCGTTTAGCTCAATCTGCATTTGGCTGAATAATTGTGACCTTTTCGATAAGGCACAACAACACCTTTTATTCTCTATAAATAGAGCTTTTTCTCTCTTTTTTGGAATGTTTTTTCCTGACTTCTTCTTCTACATAAATAAATTCTAGTGTGTCTTATTGTTGTTGACTAGTTCATTAATACTATGATTTTACGTATCAATATGCCAGTGAGTAAAATTATTCTATCCTAAAAATATATATTCTATTAACCTCCAGTAGTTGAGGGGAATAATTTCCTTAAGGAAACAGTGTGCATTTAGTGGACTCGATTTTCTTCTTGTCAATTTTATTTCTATTTTTCTTTACAGATTTTGTTTTCATCACTATTTTGTTTTCGGGTTTTGAAAACTTGTTAGAATCATTGTGTTTATTCTTTTCACAAAGTTTTGTTCTACAAATGTTTTGTTTCACAAAATTGTTTTTTTTTACAAAAATTTTGGACTATAAAAGTTTTTGTTCAACAAAATTTTTTATTCTAAGTATTTTAGTAGTATATTTCGAACAATAGTAGATTCTACAACAACAATAACATACCCAGTGATATCCCACAAGTAGGGTCTGGAGAGGATAGATTGTACGCAGACCTTACTGCTACCTCATAGAAGTAGAGAGGTTGTTTCCTAAAACCCTCAGCTCAAAACCCATAAGCAGAAAGAACTAGATATGACAAAATGAAATGTAAGAGAAGGGAACAACATGAGCGACTAACAATGAATAGCACATGACAATATATAAATATGATAAAACTAACACATATACGCCAGATAATAAAAAAAAGGAATAATAATAGTAAAAATAATATAAATATTAATAACAATAATAATAATAATAATAATAATAATAATAAGAAGAAGAAGAAGAAGAAGAAGAAGAAGAAGAAGGAGAATAATAGGAAGAAGAAGAACAACAACAATACCTTAGCCTGCTACTCTAATTTGTGGCCTCCACTTCTTTCTATCTAAGGTCATGTCCTCGGTGAGGTCGAGTTCTGCCATGTCCTATCTGATCACCTCCCCCAGTACTTCTTCGGTCTACCTCTACCCCTCCGAGTAGATCCCACAACCAACCTCTCGCATCTCTTAATAGGAGTATCGATACTCCTTCTCTGCACATGTCTGAACCATCGCAGTCTCGCTTCCCTCATCTTTTCGCCCACCGAGGCCACTTTCAATTTCTTCCGAATTGCCTCGTTCCTAATCTTGTCACATCTGGTGTGCCCGCACATCCATCTTAGCATCCTCATTTCTGCGACATGCATCTTTTGAACATATATATTTTTAATTGGCCAACAGTCCACCCCATACAGCAATGCTGGTCTAACCACCACTTTGTAGAACTGATCTTTAAGTTTGGGTGATATCTTTTTGTCACACAATACTCCAGAGGCCAGCCTCTATTTAGTTCATGCTGCCCCAATGCGATGTGTGACATCATCATCGATATTACCATTGCTCTGGATGATGGACCCCAGATGCTTAAACTTATCCCTCTTGGGGATAGGCTAAGTGGCAAGCCTCACCTCAGAGTTTGCTTCCTCCCTCTCGACGCTGAATTTGCACTCCAAATATTCAGTTTTGAACCTGCTTAATTTGAATCCTTTGGACTTCAAGGCGTGTCTCCAGGCCTCCAAACTTTCATTAAATAGTAGATTATATGACTTATAATTTTTTTAATCAGTACTAAAAGAATGATACTTTTTTTAATTATTAGTATTATTATATTTAGTAATAATTAAATTTTATTATTCATGAAATAATTTATAATCATAAATATTTATTATAATTTATTATAGATCGTATATTTTTTTTAATTTCTTTTTGAATTGAGATAAAAGAGTAGTTTTAATGAGTACTCTATGAAGTAAAAAAAAAAGATGCTTCTTGTTTGTCATGATTGTTCATTTGGTGGTCAAGCTCATGGATAAACCTGACAAAGATTTCAGATTAACACATTTTATTTTAACATGTTAGTAAATGTAACTCGTCTGTTATATTAATCCATTATTCACGTGGTGTAACTTGTTTTTTCAACATATATACAACTAATGTTTTGAGTTTTGTCGGCTTCAATAATATGAAGGCAGGCAAACTATTTACAATTCAATACGTGAATGAATAATTATAAATTCATATGCTTCTTCTAGCTCTATGGATTTCTTAGAGATAAACGCATATATATTGAAAATATACATATAAACCCTTGCAATTTAAACATGTGGAGATGAATCATTTTCAAACTTATTTGATACTAAAGCTTGGGGTTTTTGTATTTCAATATCAGCATTTAAAGTCCACATGATTTTTGTTTCATCTATAGTGAAATACCATCAAAGAATATAGTGTAGTGAATGAGGTTGCTCTTTCCTTAATTAGAGGTCTCGGGTTCGAGTTCTAGTATAAAAATATTCTAGTAGGGAGCGCTTTGAGGAATCCTATACGAAATTTTTTGCAGGAGTTGCTCAGAAAGCAGTTGGACACTTTCTCCTGAGGAGGAAGGATTGGTTCCCTTGGTTGGGACAGGCGCTATTATTCCAGCGTCTCCATTTAAGTTAGCCAGCAAAAATCCTTCAACCTTTGCTTCTAATGCTAACATTGATAGAATTGTCGAGCAGAACAATTATACTAATAAACTCCTTCACGCGGTCTCTCAGCACATTGAGCATTCAAAACTCAAAACTGCTATATCCCGTTCTGTACCTAGGCCTAGATGATGACACTAAGGAGAAACTCTTTTCTATCCTCCAAGATGATGAATCTCGTTCTGACTATTCATCTTCAGAAGAATATAGCGATGATGAAAACCTCAATGTCGCTTATGAATCTGAAGGAAGTCAGTCAGAGCAAGATAGCTCTGAAGAGGAGTGCTGTGATGGTATGTTTTGCACTTGTACAAACACCATCAGCGTACTTTTTGAGGATTCAAAAGGAGTTCTCTTTGATATCATCGACCACATCAAGGATGATGAGTCTAGGACAAAATACTTAGCTGAGCTTAGGAAAATTACCCTTAGCACTGACAAGTCTCCCAAGGTCATAGAACCTTTTAGTATGAAGCAGGATTTTGCCAAGTTTGCTAAGCCCGCTGAACCATCGGTCTCTGACTTGCGAAAAGAGATGAACTCTCTTAAGCAGGAAGTCAAAAAAATGAAATCTCAACTTGATAAGGTAGAAGTTGAGATGCTAACCTCCCATGTCCTTAGAGATGTTTCCCAACAGACTGAGAAAGGAAAGTTTGTGTTAGAAGAAAATACTGAAAGCATTCCTAGTTTCCCAGCTGAGCAACCCACTAGTTTTGAACCTTCCAAGGTTAAAGGGTCCAGTGCTATCCCTCCCAAGGGAACCAATCTTTCCTCCTCAGGAGAAAGTGTCCAACTGCTTTTTGAGGAACTCTTGCAAAAAATTTCGGATAGGTTTCCTCATAGGAAAAACTATACCAAGCACCCTTCTTTCCTAGACGTCCAGTTTGAGGAAATCTATACCCATACTCAGTCTTCCTACGATGGTAGTGGAATCCCTGAGTGGAACATAGATGGTCTCGCAGAGCAACAAATCTTTCGTGTCCTCTAGGAAATGGGTATTTGCATGTCTACCTAGAAAATGTGTGGCTCTTCCGATAAACAAGCGGCAGCCATGCTTGCAACTGATTTCACTGGTATGCTGAAGTTCTGGTGGGATCATTACATCCCCAAAGAACAGAAAGCAACCATGCTTAATGCCACCACTATTCTTACTACCATTAATACAAAAGATGGCATGGAAGTAGAAGATTCCAAGATCCGAGATAACGCTAGTAAATTGACATTATGAGGATAAGCCGAGAAAGTGAATTGGCCCCCACTTCATTCCATGTTTAGAGGTGTATGTTGGATATTATGATGTTATTGTGCTATAAGCTTGACCTTTATGCTTGGTTTATATGGAAAGACTTCCCTTAGTCCCGCTTCTCTTTTTATATATCTCTTATTATTATTTACATTGCTTTCTGGCCAAGCATGTATGAATGATATGCTATGAGACTTACTTGGGTCCCTTCGGGTTCCCATTCGCTATGTCACGTCTAGGCCTTAGGCTTTGATGGTGACAGTGTACAGTATTAACCATTACCTATAAGTCCTAGTACAACCTCCCCTTGGCCTAGTTTAGTTTATTGGACGAGAACATATCAATCAAATCTTGTTAATCAATCTCTTTTCCTATTTATTACTACCTTGGTCCATCTAGTAACACTAGGTGGGTTCTAATGTTGGTCATTATTTAGACAACATGCAAAACAAAGAGAATTGATTAATACATGCACACACCTATTCTAAGAATTGTAAACTACCTAGGTATACATAGTTAGTTCTTCTTGGTTCCCACAACCTTAGTGGTAGATTGAGTCACTCATGCTATAGGTAGATGAAGAAATTATGAATTGAGAAAATATAATTTATTACTTACCCAATTGAATTGATAATCAAGAAAATCCATGAGTGATTGAGAATCACAACATTGAAGATCAAATTAATTGACAAATATATTCTCATAATCTTCTCTCTCAAGTATTGAGTTCTCCAAGTACAAACTCTAAAATTATTTATAATGACATCCACTCTTGTACAATAACCTAAAAGTACTATTTATAGTAATTACAATGAATTCCTAAATAAAATAGAAAAACTGGTCAGTGGACTACATGAAAGGTCTCTATGAGTCATAGTGTCTTCTATGACTCATAGTCAGGGTCTTAATCAATTTCTAGGATCTTCGACTTCTTTTCTACGACTTCACTTTTTGACTCGTAAATCGATCCATGACTCAAGTTGTATATTCGTTGACTTCAACTTAATGTAATTGTCCCTAACAGGAAATCTTCACAAAACCTATCAACATGACTCGTAGAATGCTCTATGACTCGTATGCTTATCTCGTTGAGCAGACCGTTAGATTTCATCCACGACTACAACTTGACACGAAATTGCTTCTACAACTCGTAGAATGCTTTATGATTGTAGAGGGTCTCGTAAGTTATAAAAAACCAGAAATCTTCTATAATTTTGCCCCAAAGCATAGCCAACCTATCTTCCTGCAAATCTAACCACCAAAACACATAAAACCCATAAACATTGCATTGAGAAGACACAAAATTCTACATTTTAAACATCAAAGTGTTGTATTTTGACAACACTTCAACACCCTCAACTTAAAGTTATTGCTTGTCCTCAAGCGACGACTCAATCTATATAGACAATACAGTGACACACAGATCTCAATTCAATGGCATATGTAATATACATCTCAAACTTAGATACCCACACCAACTTTTTCAAATAGGATCAAATAGTATTTAGCAAACGAATGCAAACTAGTGTATGTGACAACACAACTATGACAAGCAAGTGCTATCAACAAGCCACAATCACTAAACAAGTCAAATGCTAATAATGCAATGTAGGTGTTCTCACAAAATGAAGTTCCAAATTTTACACTCAATGATGATTTTAAGTTTAACATTGGTAGTGTGCAAAACCATTCACTATCACAAAAGATATTCATGCATAATGACTAATACCATATGCTTGCCCCTATACTCATGACTTAGACCTTTGACTAACTAGACTAGAATCACTTCAGGACTCTTTAGGCTTGTAACGTAGGCTTAGGGGGCTTTGGTAAGACATTTAGGAAAATAGTAACTAATGGCCCTCCTTGAAACTGCATTTTTCTACACCTTTTCCCCATCAACTTTATCATTTTCACCTTATTTGCCCTTTTTCCTTATTCAAGTGTTTTTGGGTTCTTTGCTTTCATTTTTCAGCTTTTTGCCTTGTTCTTATACTCATTTTTGCTTTTTTTTTAAAGCTCAATCTAAGGCATCTTTTATTTTTCTTGCACCTGGTACACGATTTTTCTTATTTTTCTCTTAATTCCTAGCGCTCCCTCTTATTTGTGTGCTTTTACTATTACACCAGCCACCCTCAACTTATGCTTTTTACCTCAATCAAAGTTCACAATGCTCAAGGAAAGACCAATGCCAACTTAGGGTTTTTTACTAGACAAGGCAAGGCTAATTAGGTGTTTAAAAGAATTGATACATGTAACGCTCAAGTATTTGGAACAAGCGCTATATAATCATTTGATTGGTTATTTTAGACTAATGTTGACTAATTAAAGAATGTAGGCCTAAGATCCTTTCTTAATCCTTTTAATCTACAATCTAACTTAGAGTAACAGGGCAAGTTCTTAATTAGCACAAAACACATGAATCTAGCAAAATAAGCTCATGCTCACATAGCATTGCATACATTATTAACAAAAGACTCATAGATCATGCTTCTTATCTCAATCTACACTCACTTATCAGAACACATATTATTTAACACCCAAACATGTATAGTACTATCTAGCTACTAATAAAAATTTTTGGTGTGTGCCATTTTTTTCAAAACAAAACGTAGAACCATGGTATATACCATAAGTATTAGTACTATATGCAATACATATTATCTAAACATCCTACACGTGTTGGTTTAAAAGAAACTAAATATCCACAAGGAAAAAGAATATAGGCAAAAAAATCTCAGGATCAAAAATTGGCGTAGTTATGGACCATAAGCTATATAAACTTCACTAAGGTCCATAACTACCCACAACCCATCGAAAAAGATGTGCATTGTCAGCAATGCATAAAATCAAGAAAAATAAACACATAAAGAGGTCAACAGACATACTAGGATGCCTAAGCATTGGTCCACGTTAGGTTGGCTCCCAAGTAGTCTCTAATTTATTGTCATGGCATGACCTAGATAGCTTTAGCACTCAGACATCCTTAAGATCCCATTCCTCCACCATTTGTAAGTCTTTCACATTTCCAAGATATAGTTTGACTCTTTGGCAATTACTTTGAAAGTTCCTCCATTTTGTCTCTCCTATTCAATGGTCCCATGAAAAAAGACGTGCGCCACTCGGCGGGGTTCCAACCATTTGGATTTGAGGTTCCCTGGGAACAACTTTAGTCTAGAATTATAGAGCAACACCAAGACTCCTGGTGCCAATTTGTGGTTCTCTATGCGGTTGTCATGTTGTACTTTTGTTCTCTATTAACACAAGGCTGAGCTTTTTTGTGCTTTTATTCGAACTTCGTCAAGCTCATTAAGTTGGCTTAACCTAGAGTGTGCTACATTATTCCAATCTAGATTCAACTTCTTCAATGCCCATATTATTTTGTGTTGAAGCTCCGCTGGCAAGAGGCATGCTTTCCCATGGACAAGTTTGTAGGGAGACATGCCTATAGGGGTCTTGAATGTTGTTCGCTATGCCCGTAATGCATCATCTAGCTTCCATGACCAATCTATCAAGTTTGCATTCACAGTTTTGAATAGAATCTGTTTCATTTCCCCATTGGATACCTCTACCTGCCATCTCGTTTAAGGATGATAAGGTGTCATCACTCTATGCATCACTCCATACTTCTTCAAAAGATCTTTAAAAATCATATTGCAAAAGTGACAACCTCCATCACTAATGATTGCCCGAGGGGTGCCAAACCGTGAGAAAATATTTTTTGTTGGAAATGTTGTGACACTTCTACCCTCATTATTAGGTAGAGCCACAACCTTCACCCACTTTGATACATACTCCACAACAACTAAGATATACTTGTTCCATATGAGCTAAAAAATTATCCCATGAAATCTATAACCCATACATCAAATAATTTAATCACCATAATAGGATTTAGGGGGAGATCATGCTTATACGAAAACCTACCATCTCTTTGGAACCTATCACAAGCTTTCGCATAGTCATAGGCATCTTGGTGGATGGTGGTCCAGTAGTACCTATATTCTAAGATATTATAGGTCATTTGAATCCCACTATAATGTCTACCCACTAATGATGAGTGGCATGCCTCAAGTATGGTCATCATCTTAGCCTCAGGAACACAGCAATGAATAATACCATCAACACATACTTGAAACAAGTATGGGTCATCGGAGAAGTACTTTCTCATATCAGACATAAACCTCTAAAGTTGATGTGTGTTTAGGTCATGTGGCACGATATCACTCACCAAGTAGTTCTCATAATCTACAAACCAAGGTATCAGATCATCAGATGTAGCCGATACTCTCTCATCAGGAAAAGAATCATTTATCTCTAATCCATCATCAAATTTCATCATTGCTCCATCTTCCAATCTAGAAAGGTGATTTGCAACCTGATTTTCTATTCCTTTTCTATCAATGACAGTAAAGTTGAACTCTTACAAGAGAAGCACCTATCTTATCAACCTAGGATTTGTACCCTTATTAGCTATCAAATATTTAAGTGTTGAGTGGTTTGTATGCACCACTACTTTGGCCCCTAACAGATATGACCTGAACTTTTCGAATGCAAAGACCAAGGCAAGTAACTCCTATTTTGTGATGGTATAACTCTTATGAGTTGTATTTAGGGCTTTGCTAGCATATTATATGGGATGCGATAACTTCTCCTTTCATTATTCCAATACCATAGCTAGAGTAACACCACTTGCATCACATATATTCTCAAAGGGTTTGGACCAGCCTAGAGCCATAATGATTGGCGCTGAGACCAACCTTTTCTTTAACTCTTCAATGGCTTTCAGACATGCATCAGTAAACAACAACTTAGCATCTTTCTCTAAGAGTTTAGACACTTAGTGTGAAATGTCCGAGAAGTCTTTTATGAACCTCCAATAGAATCCTACATGTCCCAAGAAACTCCTTACACCTTTTACTGAGATAAGTGGTGGGAGCTTCTCAATCACCTCCACTTTAGCTCTGTCAACCTCAATGCCTTTGCCAAGATGTCCTGTGACCCAACCCAATACCCTCTTTCACCATGAAGTGACACTTTTCCCAATTTAGTACCAGATGACTTTCTACCCATCTTTGCAACACATCATTTAGGTGTTTCAAACACTCCTCAAAAAAGTTTCTAACCATAATAAAGACATCCATGAAGATTTTACTAGTGTCTCCACCATGTCTAAGAAAATGGATATTATGTATCTTTGAAATGTTGTTGGGATAATACACAACCTAAATGGCATCCTCCTGAATGTGAAAATGCCATAGGAGCATATAAATATGGACTTCTCCTGACCATCTGGAGTATTGATGATCTAATTAAAGCCTGAATACCTATTGAGAAATAAGTATCACCCCTATTTAGCTAGACTGTCTAGCATATGATCCATAGATGGCATAGGAAAGTGATCTTTCTCTGTCAATACATTGAGCTTTCTGTAATCCATGCACACCCTCCATCCTGTGACTAGCCGCATTGGGATGAACTCATTCTTGGCATTGGGTACCACTATGAGACCCCATTTCTTTAGTACACACTACATGGGGCTCACCTATTTACACTATCTATGATCGAATAGATTTCTCTTGCATACAACCATTTAATGATCTCTTTGCATAAAACTTCATGTATTGGAGGGTTTAGGCTCCTTTGATGTTGAATGCTTGTCTTGTAGTCCTTTACCAATTGAATTTTGTGTGTACATAACTTGAGAGGGATACCAATAATGTCTGTAATCGTCCATATGATGACCTTTTTTGAATTGTTTGAGCACTATTGCAAGAGCATCTATTTGCTCATCATTCAAATCTAAAGCTATTATGATTGTCAAGGTATTGCTGGCTCTAAAAAGTGCATATTCAGGCTTTAGTTTATGAATGATATGAATCGAAAGGCTATTATGCATGTTATTAAACAATGAAAATATTATGGAAAGTTATGAAAGTTGTAAGTCTTATCTTTCTTATGTCAAGCTTTGGTTTTGATGACCTACTCTATGAAAATATTATGATACTATGGTTTCTTGAATATTATGGCTATAATTATGATTTGAATATTCCTTGGGATTGTCACCTAGAGCCGAGAGGACCTTGGTAAATAACTATTTTCCCATAACTATGTTGTCACCATTTTTATGAATTAGATAATAGATCCATATAGCTTAGGTTGTATATTGATCAGAAAGGGTTGTGTTCCCATCTAATACATATAAATTAAGTACCTAAAAGGGGTAGAGTTCCCATAAGATTGATATTATGTGTATACTGAAAGGAGTGGAGTTCCTATAAGCAATTTTGAAGAACATTCTGAAATAGGAGAGTTCCTATAAGGTGAGTGTTTGGTTTATCCTGGCAAAGTAGACAACTCCTAGTCTGGTGTAGAGTGAACATCACAATTCCAAGTAGCAGCTCACTTTATCCTACATGTTATTTATGGTACTTTCCCATATATGCACATTGTGTTATATGACTTGATGACTCCTTATGTTTATGTTACCTTGGATTTGAGCATGCAAGACATATTCAACTTAAATCTATCAATTATGATTGTGCATATTGTTTAATCATGCCTTACATTATTTATTGCATATGCACCCCACATACATACTATATTTCAAATGCTAATGCATAGTTTTTTCATACATTATCTAACCATATAGGGACTGGAGCACCTATCCAATCACCACCTTCACGTAGGTAGATGATTCTATTGGAGACCTCTTTGGTGAGTCCAATATATTCATAGACAATAGTTATCTCCTTTCATGCTTATTAAAGACTTATCTATTTATGGATATTTTATCTTTTAAGGGTGAGCCGAGAGATGCCTTGGCCTCTGTCCTATTCAGATTAGAGGTGTTGTTGGATATTTTGAAATTTGGTGATGTGGTTATGAGCTTAACTCTTATGCTTTGTACTGTGAAAGATTTCCCTTACTTTTTTATTTACCTCTTTGTGTTAAATGTTTGTTTTATGGATGATGTGAAAGTCCTAAATCCCTACTTTCCCCCATAATGTTAGTCATACTTACCGGCCCCTTTGATTTACTTTTTATGTGATTCATGCTCCTCCTCTCCTATTCAACATCCTATAGCGTGAATATGAAGCCTTATTTCCCTTAGAAATTATATGTTGCGTATTTGTTGCTACATATGATTCTGTGAAACCAAGGATGTATGCAAAAACTATGCATTAGTACATGGAATGTACTAGTATGTGGGATGCAATAAAATAATTGATAATAAGCTTCATAAAAAATTGTATATAGTCATATACAATAGAATATAAGCTAATTAAGACATGCGTGACTATGGTTTGAAGAACTTTTCCGTGAAAGATAAACTTAACTTCATATAACATCATACTTTTTTGGGAGAAGACCATAACTGATGTATAAGACCAAGCAAACTGCTACTTAGAATGTAATGAACTCCTTTCATTTTTGAAAAGGCCTAATGAACTCCTTCCACTAGGAGAAGGAGAATCTACATGCCAAGGTGGAACTCCATAAACTTTATTAACTTTACAACGGCATCTTTAGTAGACATTATAGCTTACGTGGATCCACTAAGGACTCCTATAGTGGCATGTAGTTAAGGAGACAAAGGGTGGCTTCTAGGGTTTCCTTACTGAATCCCACCACAATGCCCTACTCGGTGCTAGGTCATTCCCATGAAATATATTCGAAAATATATGCATAATCATAATCATTCATAAACTTTATAAGCATAGCTTTATCATCATGTGTGTAGAGTAGCTCATCTTCACTTATGATCCAAATATGTATGGCTTGCCCCTAACACAAGGGATCTATCTTTAGGTTTGAAGTTTACTTCCTCTATCTTTAACATTCATAAGAGGGATTCAAAACATCATAACTTTAACTTTAACTTTCATAAACTTGTAACTGAATTCTCACCTTTGGAGATTATACTCCCTTAGAGAGCTTTGATATGATGATTGGGTGCTTTACACGCATGTAAATTTTTAATTATGTAACTCAATATGACTATGCATCAATGTATTAATTTAAATCATTCTTAGATAATCCACTTCAATATTATATATTATCTTTAAACTTTAGACATAGAATCATAAAAATCATCTTATAAAACCATCAAGTTCATAATAGCTCTTGGTAACATAACATTCATAGCTTGAATTTCATAAAACATGTCATTGGAGAAAGCCCGTGAAATCAAAACATGTAATTTTATTCAATAGATAAGGAACATTAACATAATTCATAATTAATATTAGTAATAATTAGTACCTATATGAAATTAATCACTGAAACTTGATGGATTTACAAAATAGATTTTGAGACTCCATGGGTGGAAGAGCTCATGAATGAAGAAACCCACATACCTTTTTGAACCTTGAAAGTTAGAGAAGATGACTTGAAAAACCTTGAGAATCCTTTTAGAAACTTTGTCTTCAATGGACGAGGCTTGATCTCTAAGATATTGAAGGGATTAAGTGGAGGGTTTTTAGAGAGAATTTTGAGAGGATTTAAGAGTGTTCAGAGAGAGATTTAGGTCTTTAAATAAGAAGATATTTGGTTAATTACACATATATAGGTTTTAGGATTAGTCCCAACTAACTTTTATAACATAAAACAAAGTTCAGAAATATTTGAACTATGGGAGAACAGAGGTGTGACGAGCCTTTGTCGCGCAGTTTTTGATTTTGTGTGATTTCATCAAAAAATTATTTATTTATATAGCTGACCTTAAGATTGAAGGTGACCCTTTTCCTACACAATTTTTCCTCCTGAAAAAGAGTATAAAATCAGATTTAAGAAATAACACACAGATTTTAATATATTCCAGAAATAGTTCATAGGGTTATCTCGAGTTGCATTGGGAGGTGTTATAGTTTCTCAACCAGAGTTAAGAAACACCTTCACTATGTTGGCCCAAGATTTGACTTACCAAGCTAACAGAGAGGTAGTCATCTCTCCCTAAGCACCTATACAAACTATCAAATTTCGTGATTTTATGAGAATGAACCCCTTGTAATTTTATTGATCAAAAGTTAATGAGGACCCGATTGAGTTTCTTGATGAGGCTTATAGAATTGTAGCCATCATGGGTGACCTATTAGAGGAGAAGTCTGAGCTTGTTGCCTATCAGTTAAAAGGGGTGGCAAAGTTTTGGTATGACCAATGGCTTAAAGAAAGAGATGTTGAAGCGAGTTTGAGTTTGATGGGTGATGTTGCACAAGTTACACCTCTTTTTTAGAGGATAAAATAGTCGCTATGAAGATATAGTACCTAACCAAGGTTAGGATCGATCCTACATGTAAAACACAAACTCAAGATAAATTCACAAATATGCAATTCGAGTAGTTAACCGACATAATTCCCTAAAGTAGGGTTGCAATAATCAATGAGAAAATAATCTAAACTAACTGTCATGAGAGAAAAATCAATGATAAAGAGCAACATGGGTATTGTGTTCCCCATGATCCCCCAACTCAGTATCACCGAATAACCTAATTCTTGTCTAGTGTATAGCATGTAGGATGGTAATTTAAGTTTACCAAGCCCTTTGGTCATAGGTGAGAGGATAATTTGACTATGCAAGTTGGCCTATCTCCATAGTGTGCATTACTAATCATTACCTATTAGTCCCACTAGAAACCTCCCCTTGGCCTAGTTTGGTTGATTAGATGAGAACACATTAATTGAATCTTGTTTATTAATCTCTTTTTCTATTTATTACTACGGTGGTCCAGTTTGTAACGTAGGCAAGTTCTAATATTGGCCACCACTAGAAAACATGGTAAAGGAAGAAAGTTAATTAATATATGCATACACATCTTCCAAGAATTGTGAATTATCTGACTTTACTTTGTTAGTTCTTCATGTATCCCACAACCCTAGTTATTGATTTAGATACTCATGCTATGTGTAGATGAATAGATTATGAATCGAGAAGACATAATAAAACAGTTAAACAATTTAATTAAGATCAAGCAAATCTGAAGTCAATGAAAATCACAAGCTTGAAGATTGGGTTAAAGCACAAGTGTTTTCAAAGAGTCTCTCACAATTTTCTCTCTGAGAATATTGATTTCCCTGAGCACTTAACCTAAAACTACATAAAATGGATGTGAAAATGCTCAGAACTTCAGAAATATAACCTAAAACCCTATTTATAATAATTAAAAATAAGTCTTAAATAAATTAGGAAAATTAGCTGGCAAATTCCACTAAAAGCACTTTACGACTCATATTGTCCTCTAAAACTCATAGGTTGGATCTCATAATTAGCTGCCCGAACTTTTGACTGCACTTCTACAACACCCCTTCATGACTCATAAAGGGGTTTACGACCCATAAATGACATTTTGTATGATAACTTTCCTGAAAGTCCACTTCTCTAATCCTCAAGGCACAAAAGGTAGTCTATGACTCATAAGCTACTTTATGAATCATTTGCATGCTCGTATCATCAACTTCAACAAATAGCACCTCACTAGAAATCCTCATGAAACCTATTTACAACTCATAGAATGCTATACGATATGTAGAAGGACTTGTATAATAGCAAAACCAGAAACTTTTGCAAAATTTCCCCAAATCATGGCCAACTTGTAATCCTACAAATCTAAACAGAAAAACATATAAAACTCCAAATATGACATTGATAACACACAAAATCCTAAGTTGTAAGACTCAAAAGTTTTTATTTTGGAAGCACATCAAGACCCTCTATTTAAAATTATTGCTTGTCCTCAAGTGACATACTTAATCTATATAGACAATATAGTAACACACAAACCTAAACTCAATGGTATACATCACATACATCTCAAACTCAAATACCCACACCATCTTTTCAAAATAGGATCAGATAATTATTTAGCAAGCCAAGGAAAACTGGTGCATGTGACAACAAAAATATGACAAGTAAGGAGTTACCAATAGTCTAGATTCACTGAACAAGTCAAATGCTAACAATGCGATACAAGTGTCCTCACAGAAAGAAGTCTCATATTTGAAAATCAATGACGTTCCCATATTTAATCTTGAGACTATGCAAAAACACTCACTCTCAAAAAGATGGTCAAGCATGATCGCTAATACCATAGGATTGCCCCTATACTCATGGCTCAAACCTTCAACTAACTTAACCAGGATCACATTATGACTTTCTAGGTTTTTAATGTAGGCTCATGGGGCTTTGGTATGATATTTTGGGAAAATAATGACTAAAAGCCCTCCTTGAAACTGCATTTTTCTACACTTTTTCCCTACCAACTCTGTTATTTTTACCTTATTCTCTCTTTTTCCTATTTCAAGCTTTTCTAGGTGCTTTCTTTTTATTTTTCAGCTTTTTGCCTTGTTTTCTTCACTTTTATTTTTAGCTCACATGTAAGGCATCTTTCATTTTTTTGCAACCAGTACATGATTTTTCTACTTTTTCTCCATATTCCTAACTCACCCCTTTATTTTTGTGCTTTACCCCTACACCAGCCACCCTCAATTTAGGATTTTAGCCTATGTTTGAGGTGCATAATATCCATCCCTTGAACAAAGGCCACTTTTGATAGTCACCCTCAACTTAGGCATTTTGTCTCAGTCAAGGTATGCGATGTTCAAGGAAAGACTAGGGCCAATTTTAGAAATTTTCATTAGACAAGGCTAGGTTAATCAGGTGTTTTGAAAGCATAGGTCATGTTAGGCTCAAACATTAGGAATAAGGGATATATCATCAATTTGGTTAGTTATTTTTAGGATAAAGTGAACTATTTAAGAACAATGGCCTACGATCCTTTCCTAGTCTAATTAATCTACAATCTAACTTAGAGTAATAAGACAAGTTCCGAATTAGCACAAAAGACATGAATTTATCAAAGAAAGGTCACTCTCACCTAACAATTCATATATTATCAACAAAAGACTCACAGAGCATGCTTTTTATCTCAATGCACCCTAACTCATCAGAACAAATATTGTCAGACACCTAAACATCCATGGTTTCTATGTAACTACTAATCAAAATTTTTGGTACACATCATTTTTCAAAATAAAACATAAAAACATGTTATATGCCATAAGTATTAGTACTATATGCTACAAATATTGTCTAAACATCCCAAACGTGCCAATTCAATAGAAAAAAATATCCACAAGGAAAAAAGAACACAGGCAAGAAAACCCTGGGGTCAAAAATTAGGGAGTTATCGACCATAAGCTACTCAGACTCCACTAAGGCCCACACCCCACCAAAAAAGATATACATTTTCTCCAATGCATAAAATCAAAATAAAATAGAATATAAGGGGTTAAAACATACCTGGGAACCTATGCGCTAGTCTTCACTTTGGGTTGCCTCCCAAGTAGCGCCTGATTTATTGTCGCTAACAAAAACAATAACAACATACCTAGTAAAATCCCACAAGTGAGGTCTAGGGAGGGTAGAATGTACGCAGACCTTACCACTACCTCATAGAAGTAGAGAGGCTATTTCCTGAGAACCTTCATCTCAAAGCCTATAAGCAGAAAGAACTAGATATGATAAAAAGGGAAGGGAACAAAAAGCGGGACTAATAATGAATAGCACATGACATTATGTAAATATGATGAAATTAACACATATGCGATAGATAATGAGAACACATGATAAAAAACACGTCCTCCACCTAACCCTACTATACCCCAAGGCCATGCATCCACGTAACTCTACCAATTAGCCTATGACTTTAATTCGTAACCCCCACTCTTTTCTATCTAAGGTCATGTCCTCGGTGAGATCAAGTTTTGCCAAATCTTGTTTGATCCCCTCCCGCAGTACTTCTTACGTCTACCTATACCTCTCCGTGTAACTCTTAAAACTAACCTCTTACACAATATAAATATTTTGGGTACTTAGACTTTCTTACGATCCCATTCTTCAATCATCTTTATCTCTTCCATGTTTCCAAGGCATGGCTTGACTCTTTGACCATTTACCTTAAAGGTTCTTCCATTTTACCTCTCCAACTCAATAGCCCATGATTAAAGATGCATGATACTGAAAAGGGTCCCAACTATATGGATTCAAGCTCCCCAATGGACAATGTTAGTCTTGAGTTATGGAGAAGCACCAAGTCCTCGGGTGTAAATTGTCGATTCTCTATGCGGCGGCCACCTTGCAACTTCTCATTCAAGTTTGCAGCAACTATGATAGGCAAAGTGTTGTTAGCTCCCAAAAATGCATACCTCAAATATACTAAAAGGGCCTTAATTCTGACATTGGTGGGTCTCCTATGGAGGGATTTGTGGGTGTGACTTCTGATTTCGCACATTAAGCTCTAGTTTAGTTTGGCGCATGGGACAATAAGATGCTCCCAGAGCATTTAATGTCTCCTCATAGTTTGGTATACCATCACTGTCGAAGTTTATCAACACTGCTTCCAATCTATCAACACCCAATCTTTCTTTAAAAGGTACCTCTGGTTCAGCTTTATCAATAGTCTC
>JAOTQJ010162844.1:15403-67241 GCA_025642045.1 Solanum sejunctum | reverse complement strand
ATCTTTAGTTATTTAGTTTTTACCTACAAACCAAATCTCGAAACACAACAATTCCCAAAATATTTCAACTACACCAAAGTCTTTCAATCCTAAAAGTAAACTGACACCTTCAACTCGCACCTTCTACCTAAGAATCTCAACAACCAAAAATAACTAAAACATGCCAATAGCTATAAACAAAATGCTTAGGTTGCCTCCCAAAAAGTACCTTGTTTAATATCATGGCTCAACTTTATCATCTTTCTTCTTCAACAATCATCGAGGGTCCATACCTCACTCTTGCACTCATCTGGGTGTTTCATGGATTGGTGAATATCAAACATGACCTCTGCATCATTAACCCTAAACTGCAATTAACCTGAATCCATATCTACTAAGGCTTTCCCAATGGCCATAAATGGTCTCCCCAAGATGATGGGCACTACAAAATCAACTTTATAGTCAAAGGTTACAAGATCTGCCAGAAAGATAAATTTATCCATTTTAACAAGCACATCCAAAAGGATTCCCTCTGGATCTTTAATGGTTTGATCCGCCATAAGCAACCTTATTCTTGTTTAATACCGCAAGTCGTATTAGATTGATGCTCGCTCCTAAGTCATACAATGCTTTTGCAAACTCGACATCACCAATGGTACAGGGGATAGTGAATGTATCAAGGTCTTATCACATTTCAACAAGGCATTTGGTCATAATTGCACTATATTATTGAAGTTCTTGCGAGAACTCTTGGCTCAAAGTGAATTTCTTGGTGACCAAATCCTTCATATATTTGGTATACCCAGACATTTTCATTAAAGCCTCTAGTAGGGGAATGTTGATGGAGAGTTGCTTCAACATCAGAAGGAAGTGTTTGAATTTAACCTTCTCTTTTTTTTTCTTAAGACTTTGAGGTAAAAGAGGAGGAGGTTTAGGAATTGATTTCAATTTCTCTTGCTCCCTTGTCTCTACTTGTTGCATCCCAACAACTTTTGAATCTTCTCCCTCAACTAAGACTTCACTACTGAGACCCTTCTTATCAACTTTATCCATAATTACTGACATAGTAGGATCTATGGTGCTCTTGCCACTCTTGGTCGTCACTGCCATGCAATTCCCTTCATTCTTTGGGTTTTGAACCCTATTGCTTGGTAGGGTGCCCTTTTAGTGTTGCTTCATTTGTGAAGAAGTTTGTCCAAATTGTTGCTCTAGTTGTTTAGTAACCACTGAGTAAGACTCTATTTTCTAGTTAATACTTGAAATATCTACTTTCATTCCCTTAAATTCTCATCTTGATGGTCAACTCACTTTAATAATTTTTTGAACATTTCTTCAATCATGGAGTTGCTTGATCCGATATCATGGTTGTGTGGTGGCATATAAGGACCATTCCTGTAGCCCTCTCTTCTCCCCCATTCTATGTCTGGCACTCTCTCTCATAGTATCCACCCTAGCTATCTCTATACATCCCATCACGGATGAAGTTTCGACCTTGATTCTCGGAACTTTGCCTCCAATAGTCCAAATTAGACCCTTAGGGGTTGTTCCAAAAACCTGCTGCTTGGTTACTTACGAAATATGCATCCTCATCAAAGAATGGATCATCATAGGTAGGAACCTTCGGAGGTTGGTGAGTGACTGCCTTGACACTTTCTTGATTTTGCCTTAAAACCAAGTCCATACTTGTGCAAAGCTGAGCAAGTTGCTCCATGATCTCTTTGTATACCTTTGCTTGCACATTATTGGCGTTAACTGCAATAGAGGGTTTCATGACACCTCACTTTTGTTGACCCCATGCTCAATTTATTGTGACCACTTGCTCTATTCTTGCGGCTATTAATGAAGAAGGTTGGTCTAGGAACATGCCTCCCATAATCGTATCAGCGCAAGCTTGACTATTCTCATCAAGTGCCCGATAGAAAATTTCAACCAAGGCATAGTCAACATCTTGTGATCAGGGGCCATCCTTAAGCATTTAGTAAAACTCTTCTATATTATGCTAATAGAAACACCCGGCAATTGTTCAAAGTTGTTCATTTTGGTCCTTGAGCTTCAACTTCTTAGATCTTGGGAAATATCTTTCAAGGAATTCTCTATGTAGTTCAGCTCAACTTGTGATAGTACCAGGAGGAAGCTCGGACAACCATACAACTACATTATTAATCAATGATAGTGGAAACACTCTCAAATGCATAACATCAAGAGAAAGGTTTTGTGTTCCCATGACACTTTTGCAAACAAACACCACATTTTGAAGATGACAGTGGGAATCCTCCGAAGGTTGACTTGTGAATAATCTGTGATTTTGGAGCACTTGGAGCAATCCACTTAATACCGTGAACTTAGTATTTGCTGGTAATGGAGGCAGTACTATAGCACTAGTAACATCCATAGCCATGGGTTTCAATCTATATTGATTCCACCTATAAGAATTTTCATTGAAATCCCCTGAGTTGTGGCATATCACCCCTTTGTGGTGGATTCTCCTCTCTTCCCATACCTTCGTTCTTATTCATGTCCTCCTCAACCTCGATATCTTCATTCACTTGAGCCATTCTTATTTGTAGTCGATGGATCTCTATATTGAGTGGAGCTAACAGATTATCGTGGCTCCTTGTATTGGGCATACAACCTAGTATAACCTACAAATAAAATCAAACAACAAAAACAAAAATAAAGTACGATACTCTAGCAATCAACACTAGAATTAACTAATAGTGAAATCAAATCAAACCCTATTCGTATTCCCCGACAACAACGCCATAATTTCTGATAATGTTCATGCTCCAATAAGAAAGTGATCGTTGTCAATAATTAACCTAACCGATGTTAGGATCGAATCCACAAGGAATACAGGGCTTGATTACAAGATTTTACCACTAATGATTTCTAGTATTTATGACTACAATCTCTAAATGGGTGGGGGTTGTATTTCAAAAAGAAAATAAAACTACCACTAACTATAATGCGAGGAAACACTCAATTTCGGGGATAACTTGGGAATTGTATTCCCCATGATTCATCGACTTGATTACCCTATATAACAAAACTACAATTGGTGATTTGTATGCAGGATGATAACTTAGGTCCTTCCAACCCTCTTGTGAAGGTGAAGGTCGAATTTCACCTTGGAACTTGGTCGGCAACCATGGCTTGCCAACAAACTATTACCTATTGTCCCAGTCAACCTCCCCTTGGTTAGGCTCAGTTGATTAGGCAAAAACACATCAATAAAATTCTATCATCTACTTCCCTTTTCCTATTTGTCACTACCTTGGTCAGGATTGTGATAATAGGCAGAGTTTAGTGTTGACCACCACCAAACAATGACAATAATGAAGGAAAATAAATAATACATGCAAAACCCCAATCATAGAAATGTAAGTAACCTAGGTCATCTTAATGTCAACTACCCATGGTTCTCACAACCCCAAGTTGTGGGTGCCTATCTACTCATGGCCAAGGAAAAACACACAAGAATGCACATAATAGACATAGTTGAGAGTTTTACCAATAACAATGAAGAAAATAAGCACCACAAGTTGTAAACCCACAAGCTTGATTGATCAACAATAAGTACAAGGTGCAATTTGCAATCCCCAAAATGGATTTTCAAGAGAGAACAATAAACTACTCTACAAAACTAAGAAAAGATTCAAAATGTGATTCTCAATTGTCTACTAGTCCAACTCTCTGCTAAAACCCTAACTTAAACTACATATAATATTTATAAAATAACCCTAGAATTTATATAGAAAAGACAGCTGGCAACTGATAAGTTATGAAGGTACGACTTGTAAGATGACCTACAAGTTATAGTAGGGGTCTCGTATTAGGTTCTTAGAGTCTTGGACTAAACTGGTATGACCCCATAGGTATGAGTCGTTGCTTGAGCTATGACTCATATGTTGGTCCCATAGTCTTGGTCTTCAGTTTTTTGCTAAAACATCTTGGCTCTCTAATTCTTACTACGAGTCCACCTATATGAGTCATAGTGTGACTTACAACTCTATGATAGTCTCATAGGTGTGACCTCTACTTAGAAGATTTCTGAATTTCGATCTCTGATTCTTGCTATGACACCACCTTACAACTCGTAGATTAAGCTACGACTCATTGGTGGGCTCGTTAGGCCTATGCTTCAGCAAAAATCTACAACTTTTCTTCAAAATCATGCCGAACTGACTTTTCTACAAGTTAACATAAAAACACATCAAAACACTAAAAGTTTCTTTAAGAACTCACAAAATTCCCTGTTTCAAGTACCAAATGTGTTGCATTTTGACAGCACATCACAATTCTTCTATTTTGTTTAGGACTTGAACTTTAATTATTATAAATAGATCTTTAGGTTATTTTTCAGAAGTTTTTCACCTAGTACTCAGAGAACTCAACATTTAAAGAGAGAAAATTGTAAGATCATATTGGAGAGTCTTTGAGAATACTTGTGTTTTAATTTCATCCTTAAGCTTGTGATTATTATTGATATTGGATTTTGCTTGTTCTTAATTATACTGCGTAGGTGTTCAATTATATCTTCTCAATTCATAATTCTTGCATCTATACATAGCATGATTAGCTAAATCCACAACTAGGATTGTGGGAACCTTGAAGAACTAACAAAGTAAAACCAGATAATTCATTATTCTTAGAAAGTGTGTATGCATATATTAATTGACTCTTTTCATTTTGCATTTTTTCTAGTGGTGACCAACATTAGAACTTGACTAGTGTTATTGACTGGACCAAGGAGTAATGAATAGGAAAAAAGATTAATTAATAGGATTCGATTGATGTGCCCATGATTAATCAACCAAATTGGGCCAAGGAGAGGTTGTACTGCGACTAATGGGTAAGGGTTAGTAATTCACACTATGGAGATTAGCCAAGTTGCATAGTGAAATTTACCTCTCACCTTTGACCAAAGGGCTTGGTGAACATAATTTATCGGCCTACATGTTATACACTAGAAAAGAATTAGGTTATCCAGTGATACTGAGTTGGGGAATCATGGGGAACACAATACCCTAGTTTCTCTCCATATTGACTTCTCTCTTGTGATAGTTTAGTTATATTCCTCATTGTTTATTGCAAACCCCCTTCCTTAGGGAAGCAAGTTGGTTAATCATTCGAATTGAAAATTGGTGAATTTTGTTGAGTCTGCGTATTCCCTGTGGGTTCGACTCTAACCTTTGTAAGGTTATATTTCTTGATAGTGACAGATTATCCTCTAAAAAAGAGGTGTAACTTGTGCAACATCAGCAATCGGAACCCCATGAGCCCAAAACATACACCCACGCACAATCAAGGTGTGTGTATAGGTGGAGGGGTACAAGGATTAGTAATAGATGGTATGAGATCTCAACCAGTGTATGATACTATATCACATGGGGACTCGATCCCCTAATTGCCACTTAGGGCCTCGAACCCTTAATAATCACTCAAGGCCTCAAACCTCTAAGTATAACTCAAGGCCTCGAACCCTTAACGGTCACTCGGGGCCAGTAATCTATAATTGTTACTTGGGGCCTCGAACATCCTTTCGAACTTGGCTTTCGATCGAGGAAGTCACTAGGCCCAACTAGTGTGAAAATTGACTGGGCCTCGAACCCAAGAACATTCAATTGGGCCTTGAACCTAGGAATAGTCACATCATGTATATATACAACAACACAGGCTTTGAATAATGGAAGTCTAGGATAGCATTGGCTTAAGACTAGGTTAAGGTCTAACAGGTTAAGGTCCAACAGAAAGCATATAATCAGAAGTATCACAAGTACTCAGTAAAACACTAGACAGACCATTAATAAGTATAATAACTATCCAAAGCAAGAATAGACAGCTCAGCCGATAAAACACCAAGTATCCAGATCAACAATAGATAATCTAGTTAACTCCTAAGGTGCAACACACACCTCACCAATAGAAACAAAAACTAGTAATAGGTAGCCAGGAGCACAGTATGTCGACTGAATCATAACACAAAGCCTCAACATGTCATCAGGAGTATTATAGGCAACCAACGCCTCAAATTACAATGTGTATCTTGCATCAGACTATCTATACTAGCCACTAGTGACTAGATAGGCACACGTGTCAATGATGTAGTACAGATTTATTCACATGCTCAAATAGTATCAAAATAAGTTATTATAATAAATAATGCCACTACCATGCTCGAACAATGATCACAATCTCAACTAGCATATATAGTCTCTAATTCAATGATTCACAGTAATATACAGATATACAATACAAGTTTCAGCTCAATCTAGGGGAAGGAGAAGCCTAGCCCACCTGAAAGGTGAATCCACATGCTCCAGATTAGTCCATGCAAGTGTTATCCTATTTGAACACCTCCAAATGCTACTCATATGTTAAACTATGATTCAAAATATCATTACGACTGTTTTGGCTATAATATTTCAAGAAACAGGGAAGATACGTTAACTATGACTAAAATGGGAAAAATAGGGCCCAAGCCTAAATTACCAAACCAACCCCTGTAAAATGACTATTACGTCACCTCGAGTCTATACTCAAAACGTGAGCTCAAAATGAGGCTCCAAACAATAAGAAATAGCACAAAAAAACACACAATACTTCTTATCGAACATATGTACTACAAGACCTCAGCTACATTCCTCAAAATTATGGTTAAATTAGCATAATATAAATATATCATGATATATGTCTCAAAAATTAGTACACTTTAGACCTAAATTTTACTTAATTGCGATAAGAAACAGCCGAGACATCATAACATAAAATTTCTAAAAAAAATAAAGCACAATATAATAGCAACTATGATCAGATTTTCATACAAAACAGAACTCTGTAAATTAATTCTAACATTACCATAGTGTGCTCCTAACAAAAATTAACAGAATAAACCCAAATAATACTGAAATTAGACTCAAAACGAATAAGAAATCAAATGTCAAAATTTCAAAACTCACAATATGATATAGCAGCAAAATGGCCAAATTTTACCTCAGATGGAATTCCAAAAGCAATTTCTCAATATTTCACAATGAGTCTCTCAGAAAAATACACAAGTAAGCTTTTGAATCACCGAAATTGGCAAAAGAAACAGGAGAAAATTGCATTGGAAAGTAGCTATATTGGTTGTGCACTTTTCTTGAAATTTTCTAGATATAAACATAATTTTCCCTTTTTATTTCTTGCACCACCTGCCATATTGCATCCTACAATTCGGCCATATCATTGGCTGCCTTTTATTTTTTCGCAATTGCTCAAGCTTAATTTTGATGCTTCAGCCTTATTCAGAGTCAAAAAAATATAATTCATATATGAAATTTGATAGAAATTGACATTCCTAGCTTAGTAGTGTCATCGAAATTCCCATCAAAGGTTTTTTATTCTAATATAGGTCCCATTTTCCAATATCAAAACCTATCAAAGGGATCAGAATACACCCAGAAGCCTCAGGAACTAATGAAAGGTCCTTATAGACCAAACTTAGTGTTTCGAATCTAATAATGTAGTAAAAATGTCTATTTGTCGCATGTTTCCCAATGACGTCGACTAAAGTCAACTATTGACCCATTCTGTAGGTTAAATTTACAAAACTTGACATAATGGCACAGAACATACTCCTAGGCTAATTTGGCCATTCTGGAGCTGATGGAACCATCAGAATTCAGCTCCAAGACCATTTACTAGGAATTTACCTATGAATATATTCTAGGTCATAATCTTTCATTTAACTCAAAACACAGTAAAAATGACAAATGATTCACCCAAGGACCGAACAATAAGTGTAAATAAGTCATAAATAACCCGCAATCACTATGCAACTGCTTAAACTGAGAAAATATTCACGAAACCGCAAAAATAATCTGGAGGGTCATTACATCAACTCACTATCATTGGGTACACCCAACCTCCCTTAATATCAGAGTACACCATCTCCCCCTTCAGAGAAGATTTTTACCTTTCCGTCTTTTACTAAGGTTTTCAACTCCATTAAGGTGGGATCAAGGTCTTCCTTAATGAGGTCTCCCAAGCTACACCTCAAGTGGCTAAAGCAGCCGATATATAACTTAACCAAGGTTAGGGTAGAAACCCACAAGGAATATGGTAGACTTAGAAGAATTCAATTACAATTCGGGTTTACTAACTAACTTATCTCCCAAAGGAGAGGGTTTGTAATAACTAGTAAACATAATTCTAAATTAAAACAAGTGTTAAAACAATATGAAGAAAAACTAGGATATTGTGTTCCCAATAATTCTCTTCCTCAGTATTACCAGATAATCAATTTTTTTCCAAGTATAGCATGTAGAATGTTAAATTAAGCTCACAAAACCCTTTGACCTAGGGGAGAGATGAATTTCACTATGTGATTTGGTCCATCCACATAGCGCGATATTATTAACCCTTACCTATTTTCCCAGTACAACCTCCCCTTGACTTAGTTTGGTTGATTAGACGAGAAATATTGATCAAATCCTACTAATTAATCTATTTTTCTGTAAATTACTACCTTGATCTAGTCTGTAACACTAGCCAGGTTCTAATATTGGCCACCATTAGAAAGCATTCAATAGGAAGAAAATTAATTAATACATGCATATATACTTTTCAAGAATTATGAATTATTCGGTTTTACCTTGTTAGTTCTTTATAGTTCCCATAACCCTAGTTGCGGATTTAACTACACCTGATCAGTGTTAACGCAAGACTTATGAATTTTAATAGCATAATTGAGCACTTTCATGAGAGAATTAAGCACGAGAAAATCCAACTCTTTAATAAGAATCACAAGATTGAAATTAGAAGATGAAATTAAAGTTTACGAGTGTTTCTCAAACTCTTTGATGTTTCTTTTATGTTCTCCCTTCGTCCTCTATGAAAAATAACCTAAAAAATCTACCTATAGTATTTAAAATACAAATCAAAAATAAATTAGGACAACTGGGCTGGCAGGCTCCACGAAGTCTACGGGTCGTATAACATTTTATGGCTCGTAGTCGGGCTTTCATGAATTGTTGCTTTAATTCTAGACTTTCTTCTACGACACCGCTATAAAGCCTGTAAAAGGTTCTATAGCCCGTAGGATGTTTTGTCTGATGGAATTTCAAAAAGTCCCTATCTCCTACTCCTCAGGGTATGAGACTAAGTCTACGACTGGTAAAGTCTTCTATGGCTTGTTTGTATATTCATAGACTCAACTTCAAAAATGCATCCTTCACTAGAAATTGTATACGAAACCCACTTTAAGGCTCATGGAATACTCTATAACCCGCAAAGGGTCTCGTGGATGCTCAACTTCAGCAACTTCTACATATTTTTGCGCAAGAATTGTGCCAACCTAGAATCCTACAAAACAAACATAAAACACATCAAACCTACTAACATCACATTGAGAACACACAAAATTCCAAGTTTTAAGCATCAAAAGTATTGTATTTTGACAGCACATCAACACTCTCAGTTTAAAATTATTGTTTGTCCTTAAGCGACAAACTCAATCTATTTAAGAAGCACAGTAACACACAAACCTCAATCTAATGGCATACATCTCATCAAACTTAAGCACAGATACCCACACCACTTTTCAAAACATAATCAAATAGCTATCTAGCAAACCAACACAGATCAATGCATGTGACAATGCAACTATGACAAGTGAGGTAACCATCAATAAGCCACAATCACTGAATAGGTCTAATGTTAACAATGCAATGCAAATACCCTCACAAAAAGAAGTCTCATATCTCACTTACCATGATGTTTCAATGTATAATATTGGTACTATATAAAATCACTCACTCTCACAAACGATATACATATATCATGGCCAATACCATCTGCTTTCCCCTGTACTCATGACTAAGACCTTTTACTCCTTGGACTAGGATCACATTCGGACTTTACAGGCTTATAACATAGGCTTAGAGAGGTTTTGTATGATGTTTTAGGAACATAGTGACTAAAGACCCTCCTTGACACTATGTTTTTCTACACCTTTTCCCTACCAACACTGTTACTTCTCATTTCATTCTACCTTTCTCCTATTTCAAGATTTTCTAGGTACTTTCTTTTTCTTTTTTCAACTTTTTGCCTTGTATTAACACTTCATTTTTCTCTTTAGTTCACAACTAAGGCATCACTCATTTTTCTTGCACCCAGTACACATTTATTTTTTTTCTCCTTTTTTCATGTATCACTAACTTTCCTCCTCATTTTGTGTTTTACCTTTATACTAGCCACCCTCAACTTAGGCTTTTGGCCTAAGTTGAGGTGCATATTATTTGACCTCGGAACCAGACCACTTTTGATAGTCACCCTCAACTTAGGCTTTTTGCCTCAGCCAAGGTGCACAATGTTTTAGGAAGAACCAGGGCCAATTTCAGAATTTTACATTTAATAAAGCTAGGTCACTTAGGTTTTTACAAAGAAAAGGTACATGTCAGGCTCAAACATTAGGATCAAAAGATAATTCACACATTTGGTTGGTTATTTAGGCTAAGTGGACTGTTATGAACAATGGCTTATGATACTTTCCCAACCAACTAACCTAAAAGTCTAAATCAGAGTAACAGGGCAAGTTTTGAATTGAAACACAATACATAAATTTAGCAAATTAATATCACCTTCACATGGAACTGATTGCACTATTAACACAAACTCTTATATCATGCTTTTTATCCCAATTTTATCATCACTTATCAGAACAAGCATTGTCAACATAATTAAACATGCATGGTTGCTATAGACACTAACTAATAAAAAATTTGGTGGATGTGATTTTTCACAACAAAGCATAAAAACACTTATATGCCAGAAATATTAGTACTATATGCTACCAATACTATCTAAACATCCTAAACATGTTGGTTCAACAGAAAGTAAATATCCATGAGGAAAAAGAACACAAGCAAGAAAACCCCTAGGATTCAAATTTTGGGGCAATTATAGATCAAGGCTAATCAGACTTAACTGAGGCCTATAACTACCTATACCCTACCAAAAACAAAGTGCATTTTCCTTAATGCACACAAAAAAGCCAAAATAAAGTACTGGTCAAAATAACATACCTGGGCATCGAAACGCTAGTATATGGCTGAGTTTGACCACCTGTAACTTACATGGTCATTTCCTTAGTAGTTGCACCATGACCATAGGGGCTAGTGCCCCTCACTCTCTCAAGCTCACGAGCTCATCGTCTCTCCTCCTTCTGCCTCGACTACCTCATGACTAAATCTAGCTCCTCCAACTGTGTCAGCCCCGCATGTAACCGTATATATTCATACTATCATCAGTATAGGGTCTCTTAAATTGGGAAGGCTATAAAATCTCCTCTAGAGAAAATAAGTCCACCACCGACACCAGGGACACAATCTATAGGAATACCACCAGTGTGGCTAGGGATGTTATCATATCGGCCTAGAGCTGTCGGATCTCTATCTGTAGGACTATCATATCTGCTTCCCATGCTTTACTCAGGCTCTACTTGACCCTCAACTTAAAGGCATCAATGCGGGCATCCACGGCTGAAAGTCGATCCTAAATAGTAGCGACCATGTACGCCTGCATGCATCCCTTAAACTTTGTAATCGCCTAGCTAAACCAAGGCCTAATTTACTAAACTAATTGAGTCAACTAAGACTCACTGTGGGTCAGTTGCTATGCTATAGCCTGAATAGATGCTGCAGACACGTAAACCATGCTCGCGGGTGTTGTTTGTGTCAGTGTGGCCTGTGGTTCAGGAGGAGTACTAGTGGGCCCCATTTTTATATCTGTCTCAATATATGGAGACCACTCTTGTATGGT
Source organism: Solanum sejunctum (assembly GCA_025642045.1). Taxonomy (NCBI): domain Eukaryota; kingdom Viridiplantae; phylum Streptophyta; class Magnoliopsida; order Solanales; family Solanaceae; genus Solanum; species Solanum sejunctum. The sequence continues at coordinate 55,460 of JAOTQJ010162844.1, read as the reverse complement.
AGCAGTAGTTGTGATGGTGGGTGGAGCCTCAGGAGGTGGCTCTGGGGCGAATATCTCTGGCATAGGAGTTGGCTGGTGTAGTGCTCATCGGAGTGCCACCGGGTTCTCCTCAGCCTTAATGAGGTTGGCATCCAAAGTGTGTTGGACCTCGATCAGTGATTCCAGATGATATAGACTCTCCATCCTCGACTCTAGATAGAGTCTGTAGATCAAGCATGGGAAAAGGATCTAGGTAGACCTTTTCAACGCTACCTCGTGGATCTGCTCTACAATGAGGCTATCCTATTCTATCTCATAGCTAGCCAAGACGTTAGCAGCTAGAACTGCACGTTCTGGCATTAGAGAGTTATCTGCAATCATTAGTCGGATTCATGATCTCACAATGACCCACCAAAACTTGGTGAGAAAACTAAGGGAAGCCTTCACAATAGGCTTCAAATAGTGGCTACCCATGTGGGATCCGGGCCCTTCTCAGTAATCAAACCAGCCACCTATCTCATTAAGCCATCTCTACAGCTCTAGTCTCTCATCAGATCCATGTCCCTAATCCGCCCCACTCTATGGTCATACTCTGATATGGATTTGGGGGCTAGGAACTTAGGCCCGAACAATATGTGGAGGATGGTAGTCTTCGAGATGTCTACCTGTTGGCCCCTCACTCTGGTCTGCGTCAATCTAGGCTGGGCGAGAGGCTTCTTCCACTTGGGAAGAGTGTTGAGAACTATAGTTGTATATGATGTGTAGAACTCCCGTGTCATGGTCGGAGAGTATCTCCCTAGTGGTTTGGTTAGCCACTGGAACCTGTATCTGCAGATGGTGTCCTCATGATCGGGGACAGTATATAATCAGGAGGAGATGATATTAGGATCCTCATAAATAGAGTGGGATATTTTTCCCTACTCATTAATCTGCATGCCCTTTGTATAGCTGTACTGCATGTCCTCAACAAACCACCAACTGGTGAGAGCATCTGGAAGTGATGATGATGTTTGTGGTTGTGTGGTAGAGGACTCTATCTCCGACTCATCATCGGATCCTGACTCTGAGTCTGACTCCTCTTTGGATGGAGTTGTTATTGTTGTTGCATCTCTCATAAGACTGTGGAGTGCGAACAATGATAGCTTGGGTCTGGGTCTGCTTATGTTTGGTGGCAGCCCGTGTTAGCGATCTATCAGCATCTAGGTCAGGTCTAATGGATAACTCATCGATCAATCTACTAATTGTAAGGGTCTCCTCCTCCCATAAGGTCTTATCTCTGAGCCTCTTCTTCATGGTTCGAATGTCCTCAAGCCTCTACTTTAGGTCCATAGTACCTGAAACATACACATCTATGCAACATGGTTAGCCCCACAGATCAAGAAACAAAAAGTAAAAATTTATCAGACTTGATTATAGAGGGGTCTACAAAATCACCTCTATAGATTGTAGTGAAAATTACGAGCTGTACAAGGCTTTCATAGAAATAGTGTCCATAATATTTATTTACTGGAATGGCATTTACAAGATCAGTTATGATTCGTAGAATGACCTACAAGTTAGACTAAATCGTAGATGATTCTAATTTCTGAACTTTTGCAAGCCTGGATCCATGAGACTTGTCTATGAGCCATAAAATTATCTATGACTCATAAAAGGTCTCACCTGATGGAATCTTAGAAACACTAAGTTTATGGAATTTCACACGACGGACAATTACGACTCATGAAAAGTTCCACGGGTTGTAAAAGACCCTCGTAGACCAGAAAACTCAGTCACCTGAGTTTCTAAGTCCATCAATATAGACCCCATATGACTTTTTCAACCTACTTTATCAGGATTAAAGATTCATATCAAAACACCCAACATCCCCGCATGAAAATTTACACATATACCCCATCAAAAATCATTGAAAATGCTTTCCCACACCCACCAACCCCATTTAAATGAATTAACATTAAAATCACAAACATATGCCATCACACACTGAATTTCCAATGCACATAATAAATCTAATTCAAATGGTATGTGATCATATAGTTGTCAAACACATTATTCAAAACACAAAGACAAGGCAACTACACCAATTTCCATCCTAAATGCATGTTCATACATAGGCAACAATACATTACACTTTTAAAACATATCAATTTCACACATGGGTTTATGTCTCAATTAACCATACCCAAGAATTTAAATTCAACCTAACCACACAATAATTAGTAAATAAAGGGTATTTTAAAGACCAAAAACTTACCAAATTGAGTGATTAAATCATAGGAATTGAAGGAGGAATGTGATGATGAAACCCTAAGGCTTGCCAAAAAAAGTGGCCAAAAAATGGGTGTGGTGGTCCTCGCCGGTGGTCGAAAAGAGTGGCATAGGAGTTTGGTTGGGTTTACTTTGTAATTTAGGGCCAAATGGGATCAAAATATTTTGACCCCATTATTTATAGGTTGACTGGGTCGGTTAAAACTAATGGGCTCAGACTCTATGAAACCCCTATTATGGGTCGTAGAGTGTTTTATGGCTAGTAAATCATAGTTTTTTAGAAGGTCCAAACCCTAATTTTGATACTCGGGTTTCACAGACCATTTTATGAGTCATAGATTAAAATACGACACATAGAGTTGGTCATAGAAACCTCAACACTTAGTCCAAAATTCTGAAACATTACCTGGGGTCCACAAGCACCATTCACGACTAGTAGTTTTATCTACGAGCCTTAAATTTGGCTTGTGGACTAGAGTACATAATATTTTTCTCATTGGAAGTGTCTACGAGATGGTGTACGAGTTGTAGATTGATGTATGGCTCGTAGAACCAGCCTTAGAGGCACTTTTTTATGCTTCTTTAGCTAAGGATGGATGACATAGCCATGCACTTGCACATTCTTCACAGAACACACTGTTACCCTATATGCAACCAGCCCAATGTCTGAAATTATAACCAAATTGCGAGAAAGTAAACTACCTATGAGTCCAAAAACTACAAATAAAGCTACAACTATAAATATTATATCAAAAACCTTAGGTTGCCTTACAAATAGTTCCTAATTTATTGTCGCGGCATGACTTGGACAACTTGGTTACTTAGACTTCACCAAGTATCCAAATTTATTTCTTCAGATCATTTTTACTCTTCATTGACTGACAGATATTGAAGACAACTTCTTCATCATCTAATGTAAACCTAAGTTGACCAGCTTGCATATCCACTAGTGCTTGACCAGTGGCTAGGAATAGACTTCCCAAGATGATTGGGATATTGAAGTTGACTTCACAATCTAGCATTATATAGTCTGTGGGGAATATGAATTTCTTAACTTTTGTAAGCACATCATAAAGTATCCCTATAGGATTCTTTACTATGCGATTAGCCATCAACAATCGCATGCTCATCAGCGTAGGGGCTCTCAGTCCTAGCTTCTTAAAGACTGCAAGGGGTATTTGATTTATGCTGACTTCGAGAGCACACAATGCCTTTTCCTACCCCATATTTCCAATACTCGATCTTCTCGCTTTTGAACAAAAGACCTCATAGCAATTGTACTGCAATGTTAAAGCTCTTGGGAGAGCTTCTGACTCACAGTATACTTCTTGGTAACCAGTCCTAGCTTCTTCTCTAATGTCTTAATGATAGGGATATTGATTGAGATTTGTTTTAGCATGGAGAGAAAGTGCTTGATCTTTCCCTCGTCCTCATTCTTTTTAATTCTATGAGGGATGGGAGGAGGAGGCTTAGGAATAGGCTTCAGCTTTTGTGGTGCCTCTACAGCATCACTCACCCCATCCTTGCCATGATAGTCTCCGTTATCTGTATCCTTAACCTCAATTGTCTCCTTTCAAATATCATCCTCATCTACAGGCATGGGAGGATCGATAGTACTCTTGCCAGTATGAGTAGTAACAGCCATACACTACTTTTCATTCTTTGGGTTCTGAATTGTGTTGCTAGGCAGTGTACTTCTCTAATGCTGGTTGAGTTGAGTTAACACTCGACTAAACTGTTGCTCAAGCTATTTGATAGCAATAGAATGAGACTCAATTTTTTAATTTATGCTGGAGATGTCAGATTTTATCCCTTTTGGAGTCTCATCCGGTGTCTCATCGTTCTTTAATAAGTAGTCACATATCTTCTCAACTCTAGAACTACTAGCACTGGTGTCGCAGTTGTATTATGGCACACAAGGAACATTTCTTTAACCATCTCTATAGCCCTAATCTACATCTCTGTCTCGGCCCCAATTCCTATCACAGTAAACTCCATGGTTGTCTCTGAAAAAACTCTATCTTGATTATAGTTTTGACCTTGGTTTCCTTGAACTTGGCCCCAATATTCCTAATTGGATCCCTGGGTGTTGGTTTGAAAATACCTTATCTAATTAGCAATGAAGCAAGTGTCCTTCTGATAGTAGGGATCATCATATATGGGTGCTCACGGAGGCTGATGAACAAAGCATTAACTCATTCCTGATTCTGCTTCATCATCACCTCCATGACTTTATGATTCGGGCAAGCTCTTGCATAATCTTTTTATTTATTTTAGCTTGCTCTAAACTAATACTGACAGCGCATGAACTTTTGGTTGATGCTCTCTCTCTTTGCCCCCATGCACGATAGTCTTGACCACCTTTTCTATGCTTTAAATGATCTTTGCAAATGGTTGCTCTAAGAACATTCCCCCTATAATGGTATCAACATAAGTATGACCATTCTCATCCAGGCATGGTAGAAGATTTCCACCAAGACATCATCAACAATTTTATGGTCTAGGACACCCCTCAAGCACTTTGTGAAATGCTCCTATGTAATACTAATCAGGTCAATAGGAAGTTGCTCAAAGTTGTTGATTTGGTCTTTCAACTTAAGCTTCTTCGATCTTGGGAAGTACCTCTCCAAAAGGCCTTCTACAACTTAGCTCAATTGGTGATCAAACTCTATGGTAGCTCGAATAATCATAATACTATATCAATTGTTAATGATAATAGGAAGACATGAAGTCCCACAGCATCCACAGACAGATTATGTATTCCCTTCACACTTTTGTATACAAATACAACATTATGTAGATGGCTATGCGGATCCTCTGATGGTAGGACCGTGAAAAAATCCATGGTTTTGTAGCATCTAAAGCAACCCACTCGAAACTATGAACTTTTGTATCAGTCAATAGTGATGGTAACACAATATCTCTAGTCACCATCATAGCCATTGGGTTCAGGCAATATTAGTTCCACTGATAAGCTTTCGTATTCAAGTCCATTGGCTGTGTAGAAATGTACTCAAGAGGAGGTGAGTTGTCATTATTTGAATTCTCATTCTCATTCTGGTTCAGAGCTACATTTGCTATGTTGTTAATATTATCTTTGGGCTATTCTTCTTATTCTTCTCTAGATCTCTAGGTCAAATGGAGTCAAAGGTATGCCTCAACTTCATGTGTTAGGCATACACTACACCTATACTTTGAAAGAAAATAAAAGCAACAAATAATGTAAAATAAGGTAAATAAGGATTAACACCCAAATTATTTGAATTAGACAGGTCTAGCTATATTTCCGACAACGATGCCAAAATCTTGATGTCGCCCAAGCTACACCTCTTTCTGAGGATAAAGCGATCATTGTCAAGATATATAATCTAACCAAGGTTACGGTCAAATCCCACAAGGAATATGGTAGACTTAGAATAATTTAATTATAATTCAAGTTTATTAACCAACTTATCTCCCAATGATGGGGGGGTTATAACAACTAGTAAAAGTAATTCTAACTAAAACAAGTGTTAAACCAATATAAAGAGAAACTAGGGTGTTGTATTCTCCATGATTCCCTAACTTAGTATAACAGATAATTGAATTCTTTTCCAGTGTGTAGCATGCAGAATGGGAAGTTAAGTTCACTTAAATCTTTGTCCCAGGTGAGAGGCGAATTTCACTACGTGATTTGGTTGATCCCTGCAGCGTGACGTTACTAACCCTTACCTATTTTCCCATTACAATCTCCCCTTGGCCCAATTTGGTTGATTAGACAAGAAACATCGATCAAATCCTATTATTTAATCTCTTTTCTTATTCATTACTACCTTGATCTAGTCAGTAACACTAGGCGGGTTCTAATGTTGGCCACCATTAGAAAGTATTCATTATGAAGAGAATTAATTAATACATGCATGCACACTTTTCAAGAATTACGAATTATTCAATTTTATCTTGTTAGTTCTTCATGATTCCCACAATCCTAGTTGTGGATTTAGCTACTCATGATCAATGTAAATGCGACACTTATGAATTTGAACAACATAATTGAGCACTAACAGAAGAGGATTAAGCACAAGTAAATCCAACTCTTTAACGAGAATCACAAGATTGAATTTAGAAGATGAAATTAAAGTTTATAAGTGTTTCTCAAACTCTCTAATGTTTATTTTATTTCTCCCTTAATCCTCTATGAAAAATAACCTAAAAAATATATTTATAGTGTTTAAAATAAAAAGCCAAAATAAATTAGGACAACTGGGTCGGTAGGCTCCACAAAGTACTCTATGGGCCTATAACTATTTACACTCGTAGTTAGATTTTTGTGAATTGTTGCTTCAATTCTGGACTTATCTTCTACGATACCCCTCTATGGCCTGTAAAAGGTTCTATGGCCCATAGGGGGTTTCTTTTGATGGACTTTTAGAAAGTCTACATCTTCTGCTCCTCAGGGTATGAGACTAAGTCTATGGCTTGTAAAGTCTTTTATGGCTCATTTGCATATTCATAGACATAACTTCAAAAATATCCTTCACCAGAAATTGCACATGACACCCCTTTTATGGCTCGTGGAATACACTACGGCCCATAAAGGGTCTCGTGGATCCTCAACTTCAGCACCTTCTGGACATTTTGCCCAAGAACAGTGCCAACCCTGAAATCCTGCAAAACAAACATAAAGCATATCAAACCTACTAATATCGCATTAAGAACACACAAAATTCTAAGTTTTAAGCATCAAAAGTGTTATATTTTGACAGCATATCACTTAGGCTTAACCTTATCATCCTAAGAAGATACGAACCATAGGACCATTTCACCACCACTTCCAAACTCATTTAATTTTATTACTAATCTAGCCAACCTGTGAACATCTTTGGCTAACTCCCTTTTTCCATCATCTTCAATATGAGACACATTACCATGGAAATCCTACTAAGGGCATCGACTACCACATTAGCCTTTCAAGGGTAATACTTCACACTCATATCATAGTCCTTGGGTAGCTCTAACCACCTCTGTTACCTCAAATTGAGATCATTTTAGGTGAACACATATTGGAGACTCTTGTAGTTGGTGAAGACGTCCATATGAACTCCATACAAGTAATGTCACCAAATCTTTAAGGCAAACACCGCTACCACAAGCTCAAGATGATGAGTCAGCTAATTCTTCTCATGTACTTTTAACTGCCTTGCCGAATAGGCAATCACTTTACCATTTTGCATTAGTAAACAACCCATCCCAATCATCATTGTACCACAATACACGATAAACCCATCATTTCTTTTTGGCAATATCAATATGGGGACTGAAGTCAATCGATCCTTTAAAATTTGGAAACTTCTCTCACATTCATCTGTCCATACAAACCTAGCTTTCTTCTGACTTAACTTGGTAAGTGGAGATGATATAGTGGAGAAATCTTACACAAACCTTCTATAGAAACTGGCTAGGCCCAAGAAATGCCTTATTTCAGTAAGATTCAAGGGCCTTGGTTAATTTTTCACTGTTTCAGCATTCTTAGGATCGACCTTGATCCCCCCACTAGATACCATATGCCGAAGGAAGGCAACTAAAACTTGCATTTATCAAACTTTTCAAAGCTTTCACTCTCTCAGGCTTTACAACACTACCCTCAAGTGTTTGTATGCTCTTGCTCACATTAGGAGTAGATAAGGATTTCATCCGTAAATACCACAACGAACATGTCGAGGTAGGGCTTGAACACCCTATTCATAAGGTCTATATATATTGTTGGTGCATTGGTGAGGCGAAACGACATTACCATAAACTTAAAGTGACCATACTTAGTCTGAAATATCATCTTAAGGATGTCACTCTCTCTCACCCTACCGCATATCAAATTAACTTTTGGGAAATGAGTATCCTTTTATAGTAGTTCAAACAAATCATTTACTCACAGAAGGGGATACTTATTCTTGATAGCGAATTTATTGAGTTGCTAGTATTCAATGCACATGTGGAGTGATCCATCTTTTTTCCTTTCAAATAAAATCGAGGTATCCTATAGAGACCGGTTGGGTATAATTAAACCCTGCTCTAATAAATCCTTTAGTTTTTCTTTTAACTCGTTCAACTCTGTGGGATCTATTATATAAGGAGAAGCTCAGATAGTCTTAGTATAGAGTAAGAGGTCTATACCAAAGTTTATCTCACTTTCAAAAGGAATACCCTGTAACTCATTCGAAAAGACATTAGGGAACTCATTTATAATAGGGACCAACTCAAGCGAAGGAACTTTGCATAAGACATCCTCGAGTCTCACTAAATGGTAAATTCAACCCTTGGAAATTATTTTGTGGGACTTTATGAAATAAATGAACCGACCCCTACATGAAGAGTTGCTACTCTTCCATTCAACAATTAGTTCATTAGTCCATGAAAGCATAAGAAGCATGCAATCAATCCATCCCAAGAATCACATCAAAGTATATCATAGAAGGCTCAACTAAGTCATATGGAATCACTTTATGGAAGATGGAAATGAGGCACCTTCTATAGACTCTTTCGGCTATGATGGACTCACCTACGAGGTTACCTACCTCATAGGGCTCATAGAGGACTTTTGGACATGCATGAAACTTATAAGCAAGGAATGGGGTTACAAAAGATAAATTTTCTCTCAAATCTAAAAGTGAATATGCATTACGATAAAAAATGATTAACATATCGGTGACCATGACCGGAGCTCTTCGACCTCTTAGCAATCATGAGCATAAAACTGGTTGGTCCTTTGCGTGCCTTGGCGTTGACCCTTTGGCTTTGGGGCCTTTTGCCCAAGCTCCTATAATCCTTAGCATACTGGCTAGGCTTCCCACAAGTGAAGCAGGCATTGGACTCAACTAAAGATTCTTCTTTATGAGGCCTCCCACACTTAGGGCAATTTGGACTTTGAGGCTTGGGAGCCACCCCTTTTATCACGCCCAAAGTCCCATTAGGGCGGACTGGCACCCATTTCCAATAAGGCCCAAAAGAAATAACCTATATCTATGCGCTTTATATACATATCATAAGGGATTTATACCTTTTACATGCCTTTAAGAAAGTAGACAGTAATAACAAGCCAAAAGAAAATGCATATGGCTAGGTCGTTAGGGCCACGATGTGTAAAGTACGAGACATGACCACACTTAAATTTACATAGTCAACAAAGCCTCCAGATAAGGAAAAGTATCTGATAAGGGTCAGGACAAGCCCCGCCTCGGCTAACAATACAATACAAAAAAGATATAAGCTCTAAATACACAAAGTTCTGAAGCAACCTAGAGCTTGGTAATAGCAGCTGGATATCCTATACTCCTACTGGGGAGATCTACTAGTACCTATACCTGCAATATGAAATGCAAGTCCTCCATAAGGGACATAAGTATGAGATAATGTACTAAATATGTAAGGCAGGAAATATTATATGTGAAGTAACAACTCAAATAAAACTATGCATTGGTGTAGGATCAGAGACCACCTTTAGTTATACTGTGGGATCATATACTTTATATTCTTTTTATTATTTTACCTTTATTGTATAATCTGCACACAACATGTAATACAAATGACTAGCTAATCAGTGGTAAGTCTATATCAAGATCGGCCGTGGCTAGGCTTTTCCTTTAACCCTTGGGCTACCCCTCGTTATAGGATCGACTCTAGCTAGGTGATTCTTCTACCACTCGAGTTACCACCCATCAATAAGCCATATACTTATCTTTCAATTACTTTTGAGATGATTCTTTAAGTGGAGATAATATTGGAGCTGTAGGACTAAAGATACAACATATGATATGTAAATTATCACAAAAGACAACACCATAATGAATGGTGTAAGTTACATAAATAATGAAACGCATAGGAGGTAGAACAACACATAAACTTTATTTTGTAGAATGAACTTATGTATCCTAGTATCCAAGTATTTATGCAGATTTGAAGGTGAATATCTATGGGAGCATACGAACATGTGAAAGATTTGAGACATGGTTAATAGTTGTGTCAGAGTTGGTAAGTGCCTTTATGTGCCAAGGAGGGATCTATGTTTCATGCCAAATCATACGAAATTAAGTAGCCTTACATACCTCATTGTATGACCTTGTTACTACCTTGGAGTGACCACTTTTTCCCTCAAATATTTATCTATAATACATTAAGCAATAAGACTAGTATCAGCAGCAAAGAAACACTTCTTGACAGCCCAATATCATAAAAACTAACACCCGGGCTACAAGCTTATAATTAGCGACGCAAAGGCATTCCTTCAACCTTTTCACCTATAATCATATTACATAACAAGTATTCTTATATACATGTCATACATGTTGTTTTAGACCCTTAACAATCTTGCAATAACCCACAAAGTATAACAAATAACAATTCTACGCAACATACAAACCGGCGGCATAACGTTACATCCCTTTGTTACATTTTAACGTCGACAATTCCAAACCTATTCTAACTTTAACCAAATTGTTCCCACCATATATACACATAAAACCAGTCCTAAAATAGTTCAATAACCATCTTAAAAATAGGTGGAGCATGTGATACCACAGTCCTTAATTAATCAGCCCACAAATTTCTATTACCAGCACAATTACGATGTCACACAAGAACTCACTTTCGCGGACTGTAAAAATGGTGCAGTAGCCTTTGTACATCATTATAGAACTAGTACTCATTAGAATAGTAGCATCCCTTCATAATCAATCCAATCAAAAAGAGAAAAGCTTCCAAATAGCCAAGAAAAATGTATAACTTTTGGAACACATGCTGTCCAACAATTTTAGCAAAGTTATAATTAGCTTAGCCTCTTGTTTTACATAAGAAAACCATACTAAACACATAAGTATTCTTACTTAACTTTACCCACAAGGTGTAGGGCTTCTCCAAGAACCTTAAAAGTCTGTTGTTGCTTCTTGTAAGGTCAAGAAAGAGTTCAGAGAAAACTTGGAAAGAATCTAATTTTTTTTTATTCAAGTTAAAATGGCTTATGGGAGCTATTTCAAACCCTTTTTAAAGGGGGACATTGGCCGACTTACTAAGGAATTTTTATCCTTACTTTACTAAGTAGGTGATGCAGCTTCTTTTCCATTTCACTTGGGCCTTATTAGGTTCAAATTGGTTGGGACTTAACTGCATATTTTTCCCTTTTATCCTTACTTAGTTTTAGGCCCAATTAGTCAAGTGGGTTGTGATGTACTTGGGCCCTTTTATTATTCATCTTGGGTTGTAAGTATTATCCATTTACGATGGTAAAACACAGACTAAAGTTAACCCTTAACACGGACTTTATTCATAATGGAACCTTGATCAATTCAACGTCAGGCCTCATCTCCATTTAGCTAGCAAATTTAAGCTAAGCAAGTAGGTATCTCACCTGCTAGTTTCCTAAGACCTATAAGCACCTCAATTCTCTCACTTTGTTTAGGGTCGTGATCTCCTTAATTTGACTTAAAACTTATTTACACTCGAACCTCTCTAGCATTAGACATACATATTGCCCTCTAATTTAACATTCAAGCACTTTTAAAAATTGACGCTAATTTGAAAAGCCATACCATATTCCATTTGTATATTATTAGTATTGTAAGATATGGGGTGTTACATCCTCCTCCCTAGGAATATTCATCCACAAATGTTAGCACAATTGAATAGCTTAACCAAGTTTAAACCTTTACTTACACAACCTTTTGACAACATACTAAGTATTCAATCACACGTACCTATTAGTGTCCCAATTCTGCAAGTTGGACTTCCTCTTTAGCTTTAAATAAGTAAGGGTATTTTGATTTTATCGCGGCCTTGGCCTCTCATGTTATTTCTTCTGCTTGCTGGTTCCTCTAAAGTACTTTTACTGAAGTTATTTCTTTATTCCTTAGCTTTTTAACTTGATGATCTGGAATAGCAACAGGTACCTCTTCATAGGTGAGATCTTCTGTAACTTGCACATCCTCAATAGGAGTGATACGGGAGGGGTCACCTATACACTTTTGAAGCATTGAGACATAGAAAACGGGATGAACCATTGAAAGCTCTTGGAATAGCTCTAGTTCATATGCAACCTGCCCGAACTTCTTAATAATTTTATATGGCCCTATGTAACGTGGGCTCAATTTTCCTTTCTTACCAAACCTCATAACCCTTTCATTGGAGACACCGTTAATAATACTCAATATCCTAATGAGAATTATAGTCCTCTCCTTCTAGCATCCGTATATGATTTGTGATGACTTTGGGCTATTTCCAGCCGTTGTTGTATTACCTTAACTTTTTCCATGCTTTTTGTACTAGATTTGGCCCAAGCAAGGTGGTTTCACCTGCCTCAAACCATCCAATCGACGACCTACATTTCCTTTCATTCAAAGCTGTGTAAGGTGCTATCTTGATACTTGAGTGGTAGCTATTATTATAGGCAAATTTAATAAGTGGCAAATGATCCACCCAACTACCTTTAAAGTCCAATGCACAAGCTTGCAACATATCTTCAAGTGTCTAGATGGTGCATTCTGCTTGACCATCTATTTGAGGGTGGAAAGTTGTACTCAAATTCACTTGTGTCCCTAAACTCCTTTGGAAGGACTCCAAAACTTTGCAGTGAATTAAGCCCCTTGATCAGAGATAATGGAGATTGGGACTCCATTTAGCCTGACTATCTCTTTGAGGTATAGCTAGGCATACTCTTCAGCTGTATAATCACTCCTAACTTGCAAGAAGTGTGCTGACTTCGTGAGTCTGTCAACTATCACCCATATGGAGTCAAATTTCTGAAATGAGTAAGACAAATCGATAACAAAATTCATATTGATCATATCCAACTTCTGTGTTGGAAGCTCTACCCATTACATATAACCTACTAACTTTTGGTGTTCTACTTTCACTTATTGGCAATTTGGATATTAAGCCACAAATTCTGCAAGGTCCTTTTTCCTGCCTCCCCATTAAAACATTTCCTTTAGGTCATGGTGCATCTTAGTTGATCCTGGATGGATGAAATACCGGGATGATGGGCTTTTTCCATTATCCTCTTTCTTAATCCATTAATATCATGCACACACAATCTATTTTGGCAGTAAAGTACTCCATTTTGTGTAAGGTCGAAGCCCTTTATCGTACCCTGACTCACCTTTTCATTAAGTTATCGTAGAACAAGATCCTCGAACTGTTTTTATTTCATCTCCATTACCAATAAAGATGCTACTGCATAATGTACAATAACCCCTCCTTTGGAATTTCAAGAAAGCGAACTCCCAAACTAGCTAGCTAATGTAGATCCTTAGCCACTCCTTGACTCACCACTACTTGATCACCAATATTTATGGTTGTCTTACAACTTAGAGCATCGGCTACCATATTTGCCTTCTCTAGATGGTAAAGTATATCAACTTTATAATACTTTATTAGCTCTAGCCATCTTCCCTGTATTAAGTTTAGGTCTTTCTGCTAAAGATATATTGCAGGCTCTTATGATCAGTATATATGTCAATGTGAACCCCATACAAATAGTGGCGCCATATTTTCAGAGCAAACACAACCGCTACTAGCTCAGCATCATGTGTTGGATAGTTTTCTCATGTGGTCGTAGCGGTCTAGTTGTATAAGCAATTAACCTACCTTGTTGTGTCAGTACACAGCCTAAGTCAACTCCAGAAGCATTGGAATACACTGCATACCCCTCGGTGCCTTCTGAAAGTACTAGCACAGGTGCAAAAGTTAGCTTATTTTTCAGCTCCTGGAAGCTCCTTTCACATGCATCATTCAATTGGAACTTGGTTGCTTTATGTGTCAACTTTGTTAGAGGTGCAGAAATAGAAGAAAAATATCAACAAACCTTTTGTAATAACCTACCAACCCTAGAAAGCTCTGAACTTCCATGGGTGTCGTAGGCCTTGGCCAATCTTTCATAGCCTCTACCTTTTGTGAATCAACCCTTATTCCCTCAGCAGACACAATATGACCTAAGAATGCCACTGATTTTAGCAAAAATTCACATTTAGAAAACTTAGCATACAACTGTTGATCACGAAGAAACTATAACACTTGTCATAAGTGATTTGCATTATCCTCTTCTGATCTTGAATATACCAAAATGTCATCTATAAATACTATCACGAACACATCCAAGAATGGCTTAAATACCCTGTTCATCAGATCCATAAAAACTGCATATGCATTCTTTAGCCCAAATAACATAACAAGAAATTCAAAGTGACCATAGCATGTTCTGAAAGCAGTCTTAGGTATATCTTTCTCCTTCACCCTCACTTGGTGATAACCTGATCTTAAATTAATTTTTGAAAAGCATTTGGCACCCTGTAACTGATCAAATAAATTGTTAATCCTGGGGAGGGGATATTTATTCTTAATTGTCACCCTATTAAATTATCTATAGTCGATACATATTCTCAAGGTGCCATCCTTTTTGCGTACAAATAACACTGGTGCACCCCAAAGGGACACACTAGGTCTTATAAGACCCTTCTCCAATAAGTCTTTCAATTGTTCTTTTAATTCACGCAATTCTGTCGAGGTTATTCTATATGGATGGATGGAAATAGGTTGACTGCCTGAAAGTAAGTCAATACCAAAATCTACTTCTCGTTCTGGAGGTAAGCCTGGAAGTTCTTCAGGGAGCACATCAACAAATTCCTTCACTACTAGAACTGATTGAAGAGTTGGTGACTCTGCCTCTATATCCCTCACTCTAACTAAATGACACATACCCCTTAGATATCATCTTTTTTGGCCTTAAAATAAGAGATAAACATACGCTTTGGCTCCCCAATGTTGCCTTCCTATTCGAGAACTGCCTCATTTAGAAAGTGGAAGTACACTCTTTTCGATCGACGATCCACGACTGGCATAGCAAGAAGCTAACCAATCCATACCCATTATAACATCAAATTCCACCATTTCTATCTCAATAAGGTCAGCCAATGTGTCACAGTCACAAACAGTTACTACACAGTCATAATAAATCCTTCTAGCCAAAATAGATTCACTAGTTAGTGTAGACACTTCAAATGGTTTGTTCAATAATTTGGGTGTTCTCTTAAGCATCCCAGCAACTAGTGGGGTAATGTATGATAATGTAGAACTAGGGTCAATTAATGCATATATATTATGTGTAAAGATGGACAACATACCTGTGATCACATCATATGAAGCTTCCAAATTTTGCTGACTCCATAGAGCATAGGTGCAATTTTAGACTCCGCTAGAGCCAGCTGCCCCTCTAACACCTCTACCATGACCAATAGATGCTTGGTAACCCCTACCTAATCGAGGAACTAATGATGATGATGCAATAGTTGACCCAGTATATTATGCTATATCACCCATACGTCTTCTTGGGCAATCTCTCATCATATGCCCTGGCGTACCACACCAATAACAAGTGCCTCTCCCAATATGACATATACCTGAATGACTTCTTCCACACTGTTTACAAGGCTGCATAGGGGGCATTTGCTGGCCTGCCAAATATCCCGTTGTCCGGGGGCCTTGACCTTCACTTCTTAGACCAAACTAATTTCTCCTAGACCCCTGAAGTTGTGATAGAGCAGTGGCTGTAGAGTAGGAGGAGGATGGCCTAGGCAGTCTATTAAAAAAATTGAGGCCTAAGATCACCTTGGGGTGCTATAAACTGCCTTGTAGACCTGGCCCTCTTGGATTGTGCCCTTTTTTAACTCTTGTGTCCTTCTCCTTTGCCTCTGATCCTCCAATTTCTGTGCAAAAGCTTGCATCTATATCCAGGTCTTTGTTCAAGTAAGCAATGGTATAGTCTTTGACCAGATACATATCCAATATATCCACATATCAATGAACTCTACCTGTATAGTAGCAACTACATTAGGAGCATACCTTTCTAGGGAATTAAATTGAAAGCTATACTCCTTTAGGCATATATTCCCTTGGTAGAGGTTTAACAACAGATTTGCACGGACCTCTCGGATCTCTAATGGCAAGTAATGGTCAAGAAATGCCTTTTTGAACTCCTTCCAAGTAGTTGGAGGGGCATCTATATTCTTAGATTACTTTTAAGCTTCATACCACAATATAGCCACACCCTTCAACCTATTTGTCGCTAACTCGATAGCTTCTTTACCACTCACATGCATAACATCTAAAATTCATTGAATCTGATCAATAAAGTCTTAGGAATCTTCATTAGGATCTGACCTAGTGAAGGATGGAGGGTCCAAATTAACGAAATCATGTATCCTCGTGCCAGCTACCCCATTCGTACTACCTACACTTATATCTGGACCATTCTGTCTTTGACCTTGGCCAGCAACTATATGAGTCAATAGTTGGACTGCATTTCTCAGATTCTTCAAAGTAGCATCAATAGGTTGTTATGGGGGAATTTCACTACTTTTGGTTTCATTGGGAGCTGGAGGAGTTGGAGATGTCTGTGATAGAGACTCCTTTTGAACCTCATTTCGTTGTCTCACCTGACTGGGTATACCAACCACAACTTCTACTTCCTTCCCTTTACCTTTGTTTTTCCTAGTTTCTGGCATACTTGCTGTACAAAATAATTTAGGGGTTAGACACAATCTACCTATTACACTTAGCTCTATAGCATGATATAAAGAAAAAAAGAAAAGTAAAAACTCCTAAATTCCACATAGCCTCCTGCTTATAAATTTGGTGCACAATACATCGATAAATAAGACTCTACACCAACACGGCTTTGTAGACTTCCTAGGATAACCCACTCTAATACCACTTTTGTCACACCCAAAGTCCCATTTGGGCAGACTGGCACCCATCGCCAATAAGGCCCGGAAGAACCAACCTATATCTATGTGTTTCCTATACATATTATGAGGGATTTCTACCTTTAACATGCCTTTAATAAAGTAGATAGTAATAACAAGCCAAAAGGAAATGTATATGGCTAGGCCATTAGGGCCGTAGTGTCTAAAGTACGATACATGACCACACTTTAATTTACATGGTCTACAAGGCCTCTAGATAAGGAAAAGTATCTGATAAGGGTTGGGATAGGCCCCATCTCAGCTAAATATATAATACAAAAAAGATATATGCTTTACACAAATAATTCTCTGAAGCAACCTGGAGCTTGGTAACAGCAGCTGGATATCCTGTACTCCTACTGGGGAGATCTACTAGCACCTATACTTGCAGCATGAAATGTAGGTCCCCGGTAAGGGATATAAGTATGAGATAGTGTACTGAATATGTAAGGCAGGAGATATTGTATATGAAGTAACAACTCAAATGAAACTATGCATTGGTATAGGATAAGAGACCACTTTGAGTTACACTGTGGGATTATATACTTTATGTTCTTTTTATTATTTTACCTTTACTATATAATTTGTGCACAACATGTAATACAAATGACCAGTTGATCAGTGGTAAGTCTATATCAAGATCGGCCTGACTAGGCTTTTCCTTTAACCCCTTAGGCTACCCCCCATGATAGGATCGACCCTAGCTAGGTGATTCTTCCATCCCTCAGGTTACCACCCATCAATAAGCCATATACTTATCTTTTAATTACTTTTGAGATGATTCTCTTAGTGGTCATAATATTAGAGCTGTAGGACTATAAATACAACATATGACATGTAAATAATCACAAAAGACAATACTATAATGAAAGGAGTAAGTTACACAAATAATGAAACGCATAGGAGTTAGAATAACACATGAACTTTATTTAGTAGAACGAACTCGTGTTCCTGGTAACCAAGTATGTATGCAGATTTGAAGGTGACTATGTATGGCAGCATATGAACATGTTAAAGAGTTGAGACACGGTTAATATTTGTGTCAGAGTTGGTAAGTGTCTTCATTTGCTAAGGAGGGATCTCTGTTTATGCCAAATTATACGAAATCAAGTAGCCTTACATACCTCGTTGTATGACCTTGTTAATACCTTGGAGTGACCACTTTTTCCCTCAAATATTTATCTACAATATGTTAGATAATAAGACTAGTATTATTAGCAAAGAAACATTTTTGACAGCCCAATATCATAAAAACTAACACCTGGGCAGTAAGCTTATAATTAGTGACGCTAACGCATTCCTTCAAACTTTTTACTTATAATCGTATTTTCTCACAACCATTCTTATGTACATGTCATACACATCTTGTTTTAGACCCTTAAAAGTCTTATAATAACCCACAAAGCATAACATATAACAATTATATGCAATATACAAACAGGCGGCATAACATCATATCCCTTCGTTACATTTTGACGTTGACAATTCCAAACCTATTACAACTTTAACTAAATTGTCCCCACCATATATACACATAAAACTAGTTCTAAAAATAGTTCAAAAATAGTCCTAAAAATAGGTGGAGGACGTGAGACCATAGTCCTTAATCAATCAGCCCATAAGTTCCTAGTACGAGCACAATTATGATGTCACACAAGAACTCACTTTCGCGGATTGTAAAAATAGTGCAGCAGCCTGTATACATCATTATAGAACCAATAATCATTAATAATAGTAGAATCCCTTCATAATCAATCCAACCAAAAATAGAAAAGTTTCTAAATAACCAAGAAAATGTACAACAACTTTTGGAACACATGTTGTCCAACAATTTCAGCAAAGATATAATCAGCTTAGCCTTTTGTTTTACATAAGAAAATCATACTAAACATATAAGTATTCTTACTTACCTTTACCGACAAGGTGTAAGACTTCTCCAAGAACCCTAAAAGTCACTTGTGGCTTCTTATAAGGTCAAGAAAGAGTTGAGAGAAAACTTGGAAAACAATCTGATTTTTTTTGTTCAAGTTAAAATGGCTTATGGGAGCTGTTTTAAACCCTTTTTAAAGGGGGACTTTGGCTAAATTACTAAGGCATTTTTAGCCTTACTTTACTAAGTAGGTGATGCGGCTTCTTTACCCTTTTACTTAGGCCTTATTGGGCTCAAATTGGTTGGGCCTTAACTGCCCATTTTTCCCTTTTATCCTTACTTAGTTTTAGGCCCAATTAGTCAAGTGGGTTGTTGATGTACTTGGGCCCTTTTATTATTCATCTTGGGCTGTAAGTATTGTCCATTTATGATGGTAAAACACGAGCTAAAGTTACACACTTAGTACGGGCTTTATCCATAATCGGACTTGAATAAATTCGACGTGGGCCTCATCTCCTTGTAGCTAGCAAATTTAAGCTAAACAAGTAGGTGTCTCACCTGCTAGCTTCCTAAGTCCTATAAGCACCTCAATTCTCTCACTTTGTTTAGGGTCATGATCTTCTCAATTGACTTAAAACTTATTTACACTTAAACTTCTCCAGCACTAGACATATATATCGTCCTCTAATTTGAGATTCAAGCACTTTTATAAATAGGCGCTAATTTGAAAAGTCATATCATATTCCATTTGCATAGTACTAGTATTGTAAGATGTGGGGTGTTACACCTTTGTCCTTCTGGGAAGGAGGAGTGTTGGTGAATCCTTTCCCACTTTGCTCTTGGGTACATTATAATTTGTGACCACTGCGCCTTTGATAAGAGTATATCCGACCTTCAAGCCCTCTTGGACTCTCTTGCTCTCTCACAAAGCTTGTCCTCTTTAATTTGCTCCACGTACATCATCAAACCGAAAATGTACAACCCCTTGACCAACATGGACATTTTGCATTCCTTAGAGACATTAGAAATAAACCTGCTCATTCGAGCCCTCAGATCCACGACCATAGAGGGAGTATATTTTGAAAATTTGGTTAATTTGAGGGCATACTCCCTCACAATCATAGCCCTTGCTTCAAACCTTTGCCTCCCTTAACTCGATTGAGAAGACAATCCAAGAAAGAACATTTGAATTCCTCCCAATGAATAGGACCTACTCCTTGGGCCCTCTCGTCGGCCAATTGTTCATACTAAATCTTGGTGACACTTTTGAGTTAGACTCTGCTTTGAATTTTGATGGAATGCCCATTACTACAACTATCCAATTAGCCTCTTCAATGAAGTCAATAGGGTATTTATTTGTTGCTAACCTATGGAACTCTGATGGGTTCATCCCCATAAAATCTCGTACTCTAGCAACCGAGGAAGGCACTTAGGGAGGTACAACTATCTCTTTTGGCCTAATTGGCCAAGGCTTTGGCCAATAGGGCTAAAGCATCTCTAAACTTTGCATGAGACACTTCATCATCTTGTTGAGTGAAGGAACTTATTTTTTTCAAAGTTCCTTGTTGATAGGGAGATCTTTGTGGTGACATGATCTAGAAATAAGAAAAAGCCCATCATTAGTTAGCATAAAACCTAATTCAACTCTAAGGCACAACATGAATAATTAAGAAGGGAAGACTTTCCTGAATCATCTCATAACTTCTCCCTCAAGATAGTGACGTGTTTAACAACCTTGAATGAGGTTCTATGCTATGGGGTATGCATGGGCATTTGAGAAATATTTTAAAATCTCATTCTCTGATACCAAGTTTGTAATAACCTGAACTAGGGGCCTAGTCTTCACACGACAAATGAGATACCCGAAGGAACCTCGCCCAAACCGTCTTAGGCATTCATAGGCATTTAATGAAAATAATATGTGAAAAACTAAGGGAAAGGGACTATGGGCCGTTTTAACAATGAAGCAACATTAAAAGGCAATAGAAATAACTAACATTAATTTTTTTCATAAGCATACGAACTACAACATCGATATACGAGACCAATAATGGTCAATCTCCATCAAAAAGAAAAAAATCCATAACAGTGCAACATAGAAAGTAAATGCCTCAAAAAGGCTACAAATACATCATCTCAAAAAAAACTATGATACATCATAGAGTGAAAAAGTGAAGGAGTCCCAAACTAAGGGCCCATCACAAAAAATAAAGCTAGACTTGAAAGTTGAGTATTAGCCATGAGCCAGTGGAGAAGTGTCTGTCCCTACATGGTTAAATCATGCAAGTAAAATATGTGTTAGTACATTAGAATGTACTAAGTATGTGAGATACAATGCATGCATTAAATTCTAATGCCATCATTCATAATAGAACATATAAGTACACATAAAGTGACAGATACATGAAGTGAGCTTAAGCTTGCAAAAGAAATATGGTTCAATATGGATAGGAGTCTATGCATGAGAAATAACATGGGATAGAAACATAACATAGAATCATAAACTTGTCGGAGTAGACTTTAACTGACATTTAAGACCATGTGAGCTAATATATGAAATCTAACATAACCCCCTATGTTGGCACAGGGAGACCACTTGCGGGTGCAGCTCTGCCAATTTTACATGCATCATATTAACATAAATGACCTACGTAGATCTACTAGGCTAGCCTATAAGGGCTCTTATGGTGGCACATAGTTAATGCGACAAAGGGTTGCTTCTAAGGTTCCCTTACTAAACCTCACCACAATGTCACAGTGTTAATTCATCACATAAAATCTTTAAAGTACAACTTAGAATCATAAGTTGCAATCATAGGAGTAGCAAGAACCTAGGAACCACCAACTGATGTTATTTCATCTTGGGGACCTCTCTTTTAAACATCTTTTGGGCCAATTGTCAACATGGTTATATCTTTGACAAATCATTACTTAAAAATTAACATTAATACCCTAATCATCATCATATATCATAAAGCTTTACTTGAAACCTAGGTGGTCTAGGCTTTTTAAATGGAACTATCATAAATCGCGTAAATCATAAGGATATTTCTATTTTAAGGAACATTGAAAATGCTGAATCTTTATCTACATTGAAGCTCATCATGGAACCATCATCAATAGTTCAAACATGCATATATACCTAATAAAATAGTTATAGAAAATCATAAATAGCATTTAATAATATAAATATCATGAAATCATTATAAGCATTCATATTAACTTTAGAAACTTAAAAGAAAATGTAAAATACTCAATAAGAAACTTTATGGGTAGAAAGATACCCATAAATCAACTCATACACCTTGGGAAAACTAGATAAAAATAAACTTGAAGCCTTTGGGGAAGAATTTGGAAACCCTGGTTCTTGCTTTGCCTTGTTCTTGAGAGCCTTTCTTTCCTTAGAAATTTAGAGAATGAAGAGTAAGGGATTGAATGTGGGAATTAGGGGTTAAAGGCTGATATATAGTCCTTTTTCCATCTTCAAAATGACATAGTTTAGGAATATATGGGATGAGAATGACAAAAATACCCCTTATTAAAACTATCGAATTCAACCTATGAAACCTCGATTATAGTTCGTAAGTCAATCCACGGTTTGTAGGTCCCTCTCATCTTGTAACACATTTGAAATTCCTTAAAATTGACTCTTTTGAATCAAAGCTACAAACCCTTGTTATGGGCTGCATAAACTCTTACAAGTTGTGGTTGGACTCATAAAGTCCTTCCACACTTAACTATTTTTCTCTTTTTCCTCAGCCACATTACACGAAGCACCCTATGGACCTTATCCTAGTTTATGGGCCATCTGATAACACGTAGGTCACCTTTTAGCAAACTTCAAATTTTTTTCATGTCTGATAGTGTCACTCACGACCTTATCAACGGGCTATTATCTATCCTGCAAACCATCATTTGGTCCATTGGTTACCCTACAGTTGGGAACCATTCCCCTTCCTAAAGTTTGATGTTTAAGTTCAAAACCTACGATCCATATGTCAACTTACAGGCCATAGGTCATCCCGTGAAACCAGACTGTAAGTCATTTTCAAGCCAACTTCTCTGCACTCATGGCTCCTAAATTGGGGGTCATTATGATAATAGTCAAAATCTTGTAATAAATGCTATTTCAAAAAATAAATAGCCATAATATCAATCTTGTTATCTCATTCAAGCAAATCAAAAATATGCTCGGTAAAACACATTCATATCAAATCATATATGTTGGGAGATTTCCAAGAATGAAACATATAATCAATACTCTATCTTCTTAAAGAATAGATGATAATTGTAAATTTCATATCAATAAATCCTTTCTTGAGGGATATCGATAAAGGTATGCTAGTTCTACCTTTCTAGTAGTGAGGGCTCTATATGTAATCGGTAAATATAAGGTATATTAGGTCTAATGAACCCATTTTTAGCTACGAGATTCATCAAGGTTTACTCCCATTTATACTTTTTTAATAAACTGTAATGCCCAACATGTGAGAAGTATGAAAGTGCAAGAAATAAGGCCTGGAAATTTTCTGAGTGTCAGTCATTATGAGGTATCTTATAGGCCATAATTAGTTCCAGGGGCTGTAACTAGTGCTCGTGAGTTGAAGGTCAGAATGATGATTTTTGAAGTTGGGTATATGATTTACCAGATGACCCGTAAATAGACATACAAGCCATAAGTCATTTCGTAGATTGGGGATTAAAGAAAGTTTCTGAGGATTCAAAAACATTAGCAGATGAACCCTTTACCTACAACCCATAAGTTGGACCACTGCCCGTAAATGAGATCTCGTGATCCTGTCTCAAAAAATTTTAAGGTGGTAAAATTTGACATTTCCTATTAATCTAATGTTATACCACATCATTTGGGACTTTAAATTCTTACTTTCCAGCCTTGTACTCCCTCAACACATTCATTCTAATTCATTCTCAACAAAACCTAAGTCTAAAACTCTCTCAAAGTCCTCCATGGCTTCAAGAAGAAGAGCCTAAGCTAGGTTTCAGGTTTCTCTTTATTTTCCACAAGGTTTCCATCTCCAGTGATACAGGGTATGTGGGTTTTGATTACAGAGACTTTCACTCCACAAGCTCAACCATTACTCTCCTCCTTTGTGATTTCTCAAGTTAAGGTAATACATAATCATTTTATGAACTCTTTTACATGAAGATAGTATGAAGTATTTTATGATGGTTTATCCTTATGAATTATTTTGAAGTAAAATACCCTGTGAAATTTATGATTTATATGAGGGTTGATGATGCCCTAACCAAGTCTTTACTATGTTTTGGTGGATTATTTGAATAATGAATAAGTGTTCTATTTTGCAACTCTCATGGCATCTACTCATGATTTGCATGGTTTTAAGTTATGAATATGTACCCACCATGGTTTTGAAATAAGATCTAAGCCAAGTTTCTATGATGTTGAGGGCCTTATGACAAGATATGCAAATTACGATTGATATGAATTGAAGGGCTATTGTGCATGTTATGTAACATGAAAGTGTTGTGAAAGTCATGAAAGTTATCAAAGTTGTGAAGCCCTATCTTTGATATATGAAGCTTTGGTTTTTATGAACTACTTCATGAAAATATTATGATATTCCGATGCTTAGCATATTATGGCTACAAGTATGAATTGAATATTTCTTGGGAATGTAACCTAGCACCGAGAGGACCTTGGCAAATAACTATTATCCCTTATCTATGTTGCCACCATAGGTTTGTGACTTAGCTAATGGATCTATATAGCTATGATTATGAGATTAGCTCAAAAGGGTGGTGCTCCTGTACGACACATGCTAAAAGAATGTTCCCATAAGGCTATTATCATATATTAATTGAAAAGGGTGGAGTTCCCATAAGGTGTATATGAGGCATTTATCTGAAATGGGGAGGTTCCTATAAGGTGAGTACTTGGTTTACCTTGGCAAAGTAGACCACTCCTTGTCCTGTGTGGAGTGAACATTGAGATTCCTAGTAGTAGCTCGCTTGGTCTTATATGTCGGTTATGGTCTTTTTCCATCTATATATGATATCTTATGTGACATGATGATCCCTCATGCATACTTTGACCATGGAACTTAGCATACATGGGTTGAGCTTCCATCCATTATTTATGATTACGCGTATTGTTTAATTATGACTATGTTCCTTGTTGCATTCACACCCTGCATACTTAGTATATTCCAAGTACTAACGCATACTTTTTCCTGCATGATCTAACCATATAGGACCCAAAGCTCCTTTCTATCCTCCTCCTTCTCTACGTGGCTAGACAGTTCGAGTGAAGATTTACTATTGGTTAGTCCTCCATTTTCAAGGACAATATCTATTTACTTTCCTGCTTTTATTTAGACTTATCTATTTTTAGAAACTATCTTTTGAAGGTGATCCCAAGAGATGTCTTGGCCCCAGTCTATTCATGGTTAGAGATGTTTGTTGGATATAGATATGTTATGTATGTATGAGCTTGACTCTTTTTACTTATGTAATTATGGAAGAATTTCTCCTTAGTCCCATGCTCCCTTCTATGTGTTGTTAATGAGGAAGTGATAAAAGTCCTATGTCCCTATTGCAACCATAGCATGAATCATACTTACTCGCCCCTTACACTTTACTTCCTACGTGATTCATGCTAATCCTCTTTCCAATAACATCTCCACGGCATGAGTCCAAAGTTCTACTTCCCTTAGAATTATTTGCTACTTGTGTATTTATTACTTATGATTCCATAACCAAGGATGTCCTATGCATGCTTAAAGAGGCTTATTTGGGTTTCCTCATTTGTCGTGTAACGTCTAGGCCCTAGACTTGAGTTGTGACAAGCTTGGTATCAGAGCACTAGGTTTATAAATAGTCCTCAAAAGTCTAACACATCGTGTTGAGTAGAGTATTGTTCATGGTTATGAAACGCACTATAACTATGAATCAGAGGATATGAGGCATTTTATAAAATGGTTCATTTCTTCATACTATATGTCACGCTTTAGAATGGAAATAAGGTTTTCTATCTCTAATGGGTGGTCTTTTGCTCTTTTAGATCATGCCACCGAGATAAATGGCATAAGAAGTACCCACCTTCAAGGGTGAATCGACCTCTCCGACCCGACAAGATCCCCAAGTGGAAGAAGAAGGAGTCACCCATGATGAATACTAGAATGTGGTCACTCTTTTGGCAAGGGTAGTGGTTAAGGAGTCACCCATGGTTAGATCATGTAGGCAAAGAAGTGTGTGTTAGAACATAAAATGCTAACTATGTAGGTATGTCATGAATCAAAGGACATCATAATAATATCACTATGCATAATCATAATCAATAGGATAAGGATACAATATGTATGAGATGTAATTCAAAAATCATGAGAAAAAGCATCATAAATCCATTCTCAACCTTAGCTTACATATGTGAGAATAAGACCATAACTAACATTCATAAGACCATGCAGATTATAACATGGATCTTGATGTTCACTTGACATAGTTAAAAGGAGTCCACTTTGCCAAAGAAAACTCGACCCTCACCCTATAGGTTCTATCCTAGCACAGTGAGAATCATCATTGTTTGGTTTCGCCTAAAGCATCGGACCAATGATCACCCATGACTTTTATGGCATGCTAGTGCCACAAAGGCCGTGAAATTGCTTGAGCGACCATCGGGAAAGATTTATATCAAGGAAGACGAGATCCAACAGTGAATAGCTGCCCAAAAGAAAAACCCCTCATTGGATCAAGGACAACCATGATCCTTATAATCTCTCCTTCACCACTAGATATTGTATCAACAGTGATCAACGACACCGGGCATGGGATACATGGGAAGGAGAGCTAATTTAATCGTGCAATGATGGAGGACATATCTTTCGATCATCAGGTTTGATCATGCCACTAAGCTCACCCTTTAGGATTTATCCTAGCATGGTGAGTATCCATTATTAGCTAATTTGATCTAATAGCACACCTTTAAGGTATAAAACACGAACATCATTTCTATATTGGCACATAATTATAGGACTTTTATATACGACTCTTGGAGATAGTCCCCCCTACACAGAGTCCACTCGGTGCTAAGTCATATCTCATGGAATATATAAATCATGCATATACATAACTTTCAACATAGGTCATACTTCATTAAAAATCATATTTGCATAGCTTTCAAAATGATCTACATAGTCTTTCATAAAACATTATGTCATAAGAATAGTCCATCTACTTGCTTTCGTCATAGTGTGGGTAGACATTCCCACCTTAACATCATCATAAACATTAGGGTTTTCATCACCCTCTTTATCATAGTATCATCATAGCTTTAATAACATCATCATGGTCATAATATCATCATTTATCATTTAAAACATGCTTTTTATACTTGAGATCATAGGCATAGAAATACATAACTTTATCATAGGAGACTAGGGCTAAGTGTGGGCTCATAGACATTTGAGTCAAAACCATGCAATTAAGTAGGATTCATAGAGAAAGCATGCAATTGAATTAAATTAGATAATTAACAAGGGAACCCATATTAAATCATTAAGCCCTAATCATGCATACTTTGAAATCACATAATTTTTCTTGAGCATCATATTCATAGTGAAATTTATCATAATTCATACATAATTCATAATCATCATATAGGAGTCATAGTCTATACATTAGGAATCGTAGCTTAAAAGTTCATAATAAGAAATCATCATGAATTTTGATAAAAAGGAAGGTTTTGTATTATGTCTCATGGATGAAACTAATCCATGAATGAAACCCTACATACCTCAAGTAGAATCCTTAGAATTGAAGAAGAAAATCTAGAAATCCTTAGTCAAACTTTTAAGCTTTAGCTTCAATGGAATCCTTAACTTAGAGAGAGAAATATTGTGAATCCTTGAGAGAAATTTGAAAATTAAAAGCTTTTAATGAGTTAGAAATAGGACTTTATAGAAGTTAAGTCGGTTAGGATAGTTAGAGTAGGTAAAATAACATAGTTTAGGACTTGGATGGACTAGAAAGGTCAAAAGTACCTTTCATTAAAAATTGCCGGAGTCGTCTATGAAACCCGTTTTATGGGTCGAGGATCAACTTACAGCTCGTATCTTGCCTCAACTTCTGACTCACGAACATGCAGCACGGCTCGTGGATGGCATAGAACCTCTTGTAGTAAGACCCCAGACATAGACAAATTTTTTATCCTTCAGGGCCTCCACCTATGAGACATATTGATGGGTCGTAGTTCCTTATACTGTTCGTCTGCTAACTTGTAAATTAACCTCCAAAATTCCTTGAATTTTTCAATTTCACTGGACATTTTACACGCGTGCACCTACGACTCGTGAATGCATCTACGGTCGTAGAGTCGCTCGTAAAAATTGACTTGTTAGCAAAAATCTTTAACTCCTAATTTTCCAAGCCTATAAACACAAGAGGTGTTACAGGTTTGGTCTTGGGTTAGTTTTTTAAAGTTAAATCAAATAAACCCAAATATATTTGTTTTTTTCCAATACCAAATCAAGTCAAATCAAATCGCTAATCGAATTTTTTCCTTGGGTTGACTCGGTTTGCAATTTGATTTGATTTTCGATTTGGTTTTGTTCACCTCTAATGTGTAGTTATAGTCGTCTTTGCTATTGGCAATGTAGGAGTTGCCTAGATTTATTTATTTTAATCTCTATCATTCTCACTTGATAATAAAATTATTTTATTTACAAAAAAGTAAAAGTAGTGATACTTTGGAGCAGACTGTTAACGACAAGGGCTTTTGTGGACCAAATTACTATGGATGAACTTTTTTGTTCGATTTCATATAATTTAAGAATATTTATGACCTTTTTTATTAAAATAAAAAATGCAAAGACTATGTGAGTGAAGTAGAAAGCAAGAGTAAGGGCAAAATTAAGATGAAACACGAAAAATGAAGGATGTAATTGAAGTTTTTGAAAGAGTAGGGAGCAAGTTGGGGATGTACTAGTTTTAGTGCGTAATATATCAAATGGAAACCTTTCACTGGTGTGGTAAAGATAGCGTGTTCATATCTCAGCTTCTCAGAGAGAGATGGCTATATCTTCCCTTATTTCCAGCCCACTTCAATGGAATGGTAATTCCATCAAAATCCGGTCTCCTTTCCGTTTATTAGCTCTCTCAACTTACCTTTCTCTCCTTTTTAGGATACCCAACTGCTTTGTTTCACTCACCTAGCAATGGCACTCCCTGCGGACGTGTGAGTTCATCCACTCTCTCTCTCTCTCTCTCTCTCTCTGTTCTATTTGGCTGTTCACAAAACTCAGCAGAATAATTGATGCTTGTCAGAGGGGAAGAAAGAACATGGCTCAATCCAAAACCCCTTTTCCTTAAAATAAAATAATGAACTAGAAGAAAATTTAAAATTGTATACTGGCAAACTTTTCTTTTTCATAAAAATAATGGTCGTATATAAGAGTCGTAACTTTTCTTTTTCATATAACTTTTCTTTTTGTGCATATAAGAGTCGTAAGTTTGAGTGTTTATTAGAATGTGATATGATAGGTTTGAGGTCTTTAGGCTTTCTCGGTTATGTAGTTTGTTCAATTCAGTCCTCACCTTTTTTTTACTTGGCTTTATACGTTTACTATAGGTAATAAATAATGCTTAATTTAATTCCATTTCTTCTCTTAATCATCATTCCACGTCATGTGGAAAACAATTTATTTCGTTATAGTTGGTTATGCTTTACAAAGGTTAGGTTGATTTCAAGCATTTCAAATATAAATACTTTCGACTGATGCTGTGGAATCACCACACATTACCATTGCCAGACTTTCAGGTAAACAAAACCACGTCGGTGATACAAGCTTAAGATACTAGTCCATGACTCTATGGTTGCCTGTGTAATTTTTGCGAATAAAGTGCAATCAAATACGGAAATGATCTGAAAATTGGAGTGCTCTATCAAGTATTTGTTTTGGTTGTTACTGAAGTACTCATACTTTATCAAACCTGGTTGTCTAAGTTACATCGTTTTCAATGTCATTAACTTTATGCATTTTGATTTGGGCTGTTTGATTGAGTATAATTTAGTTGTAGCAATCTTTTATCTGGTAATATTCAGCTATGCAATTCTTCAGAAGCTGACTCGTGGTTACTCTGGATGCTCAGAGAATTCAAGTGATTTTTTTGGGGATTCCATACATAAGCTTCAAATTTCTTGTTCTATGAGTCAGTTGAGCAACTATGCTTGCAAGTAAAGGGAGGGAATTTTTCTGTAGAAAAATGTTATTTTTGGCTCTGATGTTAGAACGTTATGAACTTCTCATGATTATATCTACCTTGAATTTACTGGCTATCCATTTAGGTAATTTTGCAAGTTAATGTTCAGAATTCTAGTCCTTTTCTGTTGGCTTCTGGATGTAAACTTTAATTCTGTTCCACATTGAAAGCCCTGACATAGAAAAATGATACAGTATCATATCTAAAAATCATCGGCAACTGTCCTTTTTAGCAGAATTTGACGATCTTGCACCCTGGTAGTCTATATTCTTTGACATAGTAAGAACTTCCACCTTGATGGCAGTGTTATATCTTACTTGAGTTTACTTTCTGAAGGTAATTTTTCATGTTATTGTTAAGAAATTCATGTCCTTTTTCCTTGGCTGCTATTTGTGAACTTGAATGTGTTCCAAGTTGATGGCTCTGTTATGGAATTATGAAACAGTATTATTTTTAGAAGAACGTCAGTAACTTACTACCTAGGAAGAACTTCCCACCTGGAGACAGGTTTTAGTCTAAAGTGAGGCAAGACTAGATCACATGTAGTTCTATTGTAAGCTGTCAAGTTTCATTCATGGAGATCATTAGATTCAGGCTATTGCTAAGAATGAAGAGATCATAAGAGATTGTATTCAACTTGTAACAGATTTCTGATTACAACCGATGTCTATTCTTCTCTATTTATAGAGGATGCTCTACTAAGCTCTAAACTAACTCGACTAGTTAGCTTAACTTTAATTGTAGCTAACTGTAACTAATTCCTAACTAACTTTGTAACTAACTTCAATCTTCAGCCTTACTGTGCTTAACACCCCTCCTCAAGCTGGTGGCTGACATGTGTCTTTCAGACATAGCCTGGACGTTAGATGTAAGTGTGGTGCTTTCCACAGGCCTTTTGTAAGTACATCTTCTAGCTGATCTCTTGTAGGAATGTGATGAGTTTTAGTCATACCTTGAAGTAAGTTTTCCCTAACAAAGTGGTAAACAATATCGAAGTGTTTAGTTCGTTCATGGAAGATGGATTGCAGCCTTCTTGTCACAAAATAGATCTACTGGCTGCTTGATGTTTACTCCTAATTCATTGTACAATCCAATAATCCAGGTAATTGTTGCCACTGCTGATGCCATACTTCTGAATTCAGCTTCAGCAAAGCTCCTACCTACAGTCTCTTGTTTCTTGGACTTCCAAGAGATTAGTGCATCTTCAAACTTCACCAGATATACCGTGACAGATTTTCTAGTTTGTAAACAAGTGCCCCAGTCAGAATCACAATAGGTAGTAAGTAGTTTTGAGCCTTGTACAGGCATTAGCTGCCTTCATATGAGACTCTTTGGGGGCATGCATAAATTGACTCCAGACTTGCACAGAGAATGCAATATCTACCCTGGTCTTAGTCAGGTATAGTGGCCTACCCACCAGTCTTTGATACTTTCCAATATCTTCCAAAGGCTTGTCTATCTTGCCTGTAGTTGTTGTTGTGAGAAATATGGGGAAAAATTTATTATTGAATTGTGTATTTATATTACTACATAAAAACCTTATTTATAGACACTACAACCTAATCCAAATCCAACTAGGAAACAACATACTATTCCTTTTCCAATTCTAAATAGGACTACGTAATCCTATTCCTATTTTAACACTCCCCCTCAAGCTGGTGCGTACAAATCATAAGCACCAAGATATAATTAATACGAGGACCAGTGAGGGACTTGTGAAGATATCTGCAAGCTGATTACTTGACTTTACAAACTTTGTGACAATATCTCTCGAGAGTATTTTTTCTCTGACAAAGTGACAATCAATCTCAATGTGCTTGGTCCATTCATGAAACACTGGATTTGATGCAATATGAAGGGCCGCTTGATTATCGCACACAAGTTCCATCTGATCAACTTCACCAAATTTTAGCTTCCTCAATAACTGTTTGACCCAAATAAGCTCGCAAGTTGTTGTAGCCATTGCTCGATATTCTGCCTCTGTACTTGACCGAGCAACCACACTTTGTTTCTTGCTCTTCCACGACACTAAATTACCACCAACTAATACACAATATCTGGATGTAAGTCGTCTATCAGAGGGTGATCCTACCCAATTAGCATCTATATATCCTGTGATATGCTTATGGACTCGATCTTCGAAGAGTAGTCCTTTTCCGGGCGTTGACTTTATATATCGCAAAATACGAACAACTGCATCCCAGTGACTATCACAAGGGGAAGTTATAAACTGACTTACAACACTCACAGGGAACAAAATGTCAGGTCTAGTTATTGTGAGATAATTTAACTTTCCCACCAGTCGTCTATACCTTTCAGAATTACTGAGTGACTCCCGTTGACCTGGAAGCAGTTTAACATTCGGATCCATAAGGGTGTCAATGTGTCTACATCCCATCACCCCTTTTCTCCTCAAGAATGTCTAAGGCATACTTGCGTTGAGAAATAACAATACCTGATCTAGATTGAGCAACCTCAATGCCTAGAAAATACTTTAATCTGTCAAGGTCTTTAGTTTGGAAATGCTTAAAGAGGTGTTGCTTCAAACTAGTGATACCATCTTCATCACTGTTAGTGATAACAATATCATCGACATAAACAACCAAATAAATACATAAATTTGCTGCAGAATGCCGATAAAATACAGAGTGATTAGCTTCACTACGAGTCATGCCGAACACCTGAATTACTATGCTGAACTTACCAAATCAGGCTCGAGGAGACTGTTGCAGACCATAGATTGACTTGCGCAATCGACATACTACTTTACTAAACTTCCCCTGAGCAACAAAACTTGGTGGTTGCTCCACATAAACTTCTTCCGCAAGATCACCGTGTAGAAAAGCATTCTTAACGTTCAACTGATGAAGAGGCCAATGACGAATGACAGCCATAGGTAGAAGAATATGGACAGATACCATTTTAGCCATGGGAGCAAACTATCCTAAAATCGAGCCCCAATATCTGAGTATATCCTTTGGCAACAAGGCGAGCCTTAAGTCAATCAGCCTGACCATCTGAACCAACTTTTACTGCATAAATCCAATGGCAACCAATAGTGGATTTACCTGTAGGAAGGGGACAAGTTCCCAAGTACCACTCGTATATAAAACAGACATCTCATCAATCATAGCCTGCCTCCATCCCGAATGGGAAAGTGCTTCACTTGTAGTCTTTGGAATGGAAATAGAGGACAAAGACGATATTAAAGCATAATAAGATGATGTGAGACGATGATAACTCAAGAAAGTATAATGTGGGTTAGCATTTTGAGTGGACCGTATACCTTTTTGAAGTGCACTCGGTTGGCTAGGAGCAAACAAATTCGCAGTAGGAGCAGCGTCTGGCACATGATATGAATCATCTGGAACTAGTGCTGAACGTTGATGATGATGATAAGTCAAGAGAGGTGGAGGTTTGGTGGGTTTTGTTAGAGGTGGCGCTATAATTGAAGATTCCTCAAAAGTCGGTACAGGTAGAACTTGAGGTAGAGGTAAGACCTCAGAGATATCAGGATGATCAGATGATGTATAGTAAGGTTGAAAAAAATGTGACATTAGCGGACATCAGATATCAATTAAGGTCAGGGGAATAACAACGATACCCTTTTTGAACTCGAGAGTAACCAAGAAAGACACATTTGAGGGCACGAGGAGCTAATTTATCTTTTCCTGGAGCAACGTTATTAAAGGCGAGTGCCTCGTCGCCTTTGGCAAGAGGTGAGGCAAGGCGTCGCAATGTCGCCTTAACATGCTGTGGCGAGGCGCTCCTACAAAAGGCGAGGTGAGGCGCCAAAAGGTGAGAGGCGACAGCTTGAGGCGAGGCAATGTATGGCGTCGCCTTTTGTTTTTAATTAAAAAAAGCTGATTTTTATAATAAAAAAGACTTCTAGGGTTTATTTAGGAAAAAACCCAGACATACGCTTCTTCACAGTTGTCGACTTGCGTTTCTTCTCCAACTTCCAGAGTTGACTTGCACTTCTTCACCAGAGTCGACCTGCGACACTTCAGGTAATTTTTCTCTCTTCTTTTCTTCTTTCTTCTTTTCTTCTTTCTTCTTCTTTCTCTACTGCTGGCGACTCTTTTTGTTATCTCACTGCAATTTTTTTCTTTCTTCTTCTTCTGTTCTCCTCTTCTTCTTTCACATCTTTGTTCTAGCCCTACGTGACTCTTTTTCTTCTTCTGTTAATCTTTTCGATTGCTCCCAACTTCACAGTTACTCTGTTCCAGTTCACTGGAGCAGAGAATTGCACAATTTTTTAAAAAAAATTTATAATCCTTCTTTATTAATATAATATCTTGCTATCTAATATTAGTTTTTGCCTTTTTGGATTGAAATATTTGCTAATATGTATTATTGCTATTGAGATTCTAGATATTTATATATGCAATTAAATATTTTAAGATTTTAGTATAAATTAGCGCCTTTTTCAAAAAGGCAAGCGCCTCGCGGCAAGGTGATGCGGAGCCTTGTCGCCTTTTGCCGTCCAAAACACTGTCCTGGAGCTAAGTTATGAACAAAGCATGTGCTCCCAAAGACACGAGGAGGTACCGAATGGAGATGTGACAAAGGAAACAGTATGGAATGTGGAACTTGATTCGGAATAGAAGACGAGGGCATTCTATTAATTAAATAACAAGATGCAAGGACAACATCACCCCAAAAACGCAGCAGAACATGGGACTCAATGAGAAGACTGCGAGCAGTTTCAACAAGATGCCTATTCTTTCATTCTGCTACACCATTTTGCTGAGGGGTGTGCGGACAAGATGTTTGGTGAATAATTCTGTGGTGACTCACAAACTCCTGGACATGTATTCTAATGCATTATCACTATGAAGAGTACGAATGGAATTACCAAACTGGTTTTGTATTTCAACAAAAAAACTTTGAAATATAGAAAATAATTCCGAACGATCCCTCATTAAGAAAACCCAAGTACATCTTGAATAATCATCAATTAAACTAACAAAATAATGAAATCCTAAAGTTGAACTAACTTGACTGGGACCCCAAATATCAGAATGAACTAAAGAAAAAATAGACTCGGAATGACCCTTAGTACTACGTGAAAATGTAGCACGAGTGTGTCTCCTAAGTTGACACGGCTCACAATCTAATGAGGATAAACTAGACAAACTAGGCACCATCTTGTGCAGTTTAGATAGACTAGGATGTCCCAGACGCTTGTGAATTAGGTCTGGAGGATTTGTGACGGAGCATGGTGTGAAGGAATTTGAAGAGGTAAGATAGTAAAGGCCTTGTGATTCATGTCCTGTGCTAATCATCTGTCCCATACTGCGGTCCTGCATAAGGAAAAAATCATCAAAAAAATAAATTCCCCAATGTAAGTCCCACGTCAAATGACTAACAGATGCCAAATTAAAAGGAGAGCTCGGAACATAAAGAACATAATCTAAGGTGACAGAAGGTAAAGGTTGTGCTTTTCCAATCCCTTTTGGTTTTGTCTAGATCCCATTGGCCAAAGTAATAGCTGGAAGGGATTGTGAGTAAACAATATCAAACAAAATTGTTTTGTTACCAGAAATATGATCAGAACCGCCTGGGTCCATAACCCATGATCCAAGAGTACTAGACTGTGAAACACAAGCAAAAGGGTTACCCGCAACAGGAACAATAGGTTGAGAAACCGATGCTGCTTGTGGAGCAGTTGCTTACTTGCTCAATACTAAAGGAACTCATCATATTCGGGCTGAGCAAAATGAGCATTATTGGATGATTGGTCAGGTGGAGCAACAGAAACATTAGGCTGAGCAACAGTTTACTTATTTGCTCGATTTCGAAGGGAGTCGTTATATTTCTTTATAACAATAGGATCATAAGTGGGGGGTGCACCATGTAAAGCATAACATACGTCACGAGTGTGTCCAGACTTGTGACAATAACTACACTTAGAGAAAGATCTTCCAGAATGGTCTCCTCCTCATCGGTTCTCCATAGAAGATGTTCGTTTATCAATAGTTTGAGATGCAAGAATAGAGGAGTCAATGGTGGGTGATGAAACTACTTTATGACTGGGCGGTGCAGCAAGACGAAGTAAACGAGAGAATAATTTATCCATTTTAGGGATG
Organism: Solanum sejunctum; assembly: GCA_025642045.1. Lineage (NCBI taxonomy): Eukaryota > Viridiplantae > Streptophyta > Magnoliopsida > Solanales > Solanaceae > Solanum > Solanum sejunctum. The sequence continues at coordinate 19,251 of JAOTQJ010162844.1, read as the reverse complement.
GTAGGACTAGCTAAGATCTGGTCACACACAGAATCATGATCAACAGGAAGTCCAGCAAGTATAAGGACTAAAAACAATGTCTGCCTGTGCTCTTGTTGTGTTGTGACGTTCGCAGTGACTGGCATCAACGTTTCAAATTCCTCCATGATTGCCTGCACTTGTCTCAAGTATCTAGACATATCGGATTCATGTTTCTTTAAGTTGGTCATTCGAGATACCACATCATAAAATCGAGATATGTCATAATTATATAAAACACGAGCCTTTTCCCAAACTGAATAACATGTCTGGAATGGGTGAAACTAGGGCATCAACTTGGAATCAATAGAATGCCATAGGAGACTACACAATTGAGCATCAACCCCTACCGTTGTGCTTTGGCGTTTGTAGATTCATCAGTAGCTTTTTTCTTTTCATCTACCACATAAGCATTGGTTGTTAAGTGGTCGTGAACACTTGACCTTTGCACCATAATTCAACCGAGGAAGCCCATGCTAAGTAGTTGGAACTACCCATTAATGGTTTTGAAGTGATGATAGGATTTGAACTCCGATTCTGGTACTTTTGGAGCCAAACATATCAAACCCAAAAGACATCTTTTGAAATAAAAAATTTTTTAGTCAAACTAGTCAAAATAACAAAAAGATATATGTGCTGCATCGGAATGCAAAAGCAATCTCTCTGAAAGAAACAAAAACTGAAAAATTGGCTGAAAACACTGGAATAGTTGCTGGAAAAGGGGTGGAATTGCTGGAACCCTAATTCCGGAGGTCGGAATTAGGGGAAAATTGTATATGTAGCCTCGAAATGAAGAGGCGATCCAGCTGGGAAAAAAAAGGAGGCCAAAAAGTGGCCGGATCCGGCCTCACGCGCCGGCGCGTGGTTAGATCTCGCCGGAGAAACTGGACCTCCGATCGGCGTGTGTGGGTGCGTGGGGTACAGTTTTTTGGTGGGTCTGACTGGAATCTTGTTGCTGGAGGATGAGGGAACTATATGGGGAAAAATATATTATTGAATTGTTTATTTATATTACTACATAAAGACCCTATTTATAGACACTACAGCCTAATCCAAATCCAACTAGGAAACAACATACTATTCCTATTCCAATTATAAATAGGACTACGTAATCCTATTCCTATTCTAACAGGTGTATTAGTTGTCCCTTGCACATGTGAGTCATATCCAATAGAGGTCAACTTTAGATTAGGATCTAATGGTGTCTGCACTGGTTCGGCACCACTTAATCCCATCTCAAAATCAATTCCAAAGCATACTTGTGCTGGCTCATAACTTGCCCCTCCTTGGATCTAGCAAACTCTATGCCAAGAAAGAATTTTAATTCTCCCAGATCCTTCATTTTGAACTTGAGCTTTAGATCATTTCTAGTTTTCTCGAATAAGATGCTACAACTTCCGGTCACTAGGAGATCATCCACGTGTACAAGTACTACTATCAAGTCCTTGTCTATTTTCCTAGTGAAAAGGGAATAGTCATAATGGTTTTGAACAAATCCCAACTCAACTAATGCCTTAGTCAGTTTAAGATTCCACCGTCTTGGTGCCTGCTTTAGTCCATGAAGGGACTTTTGTAGCATGCAGACTTTACTAGACTCCCCCTGTTTGCCAAAACCAGGTGGAATAACCATGTAAACATCCTCAAGAAGGTCACCCTGCAGAAAGGCATTATGGACATCCATTTGAAAAATAGGCCAGTTTCTAGCAGTAGCAACAACCAAGACTGATCTAATAGTAACCATCTTTGCACCAGGGGAAAATGTTTCCGAGTAATCTTGCCTTGTGTCTCTCAATAACACCGAAGGCTAGATACTTTACTTTGAATACCCACTTGCACCCAATAGGTTGCTTACCGGAGGAAGCTCAGTGATGCTCAAAGTATGATTATCCTCAAGAGCAGCAATCTCTTCCTTCATGTCTTCTACCCTCTCTGGTTGTGAAGCAGCTTCAACAAAGGTTGTAGGCTTAGTAATACTAGAATAAGCAACAAGGGCCTTTCCATAAGAATCAGATAAATTGGAATAGCTAACATAGTTAGATACTGGATAAAGACTACTGGATTTTGGCTGAGAGGTAATAAAATCATGCACATAAATAGGTGGTTTAGTTTTCTTAGAAGATCTACTAAGAGCAGTAGGAATAACAGCTACTGATGAGGGATTGATAGGAACCCTGGCTGACTCAGAAGTCATCCCTGGTTCATGACAATTATCTTGCAGAGCATCAACATTAGGAACACCAAGTGGGGGAGAGGGCTTAGTAACTTCTGAGAATCAAGGAACAAGAAACAAAGGAGAGCACGAGGATAAATTCATACGCTGAAATGGAAAAATCTCCTCCTTAAAGATAACATCTCTGCTCACTATAAATTATTTGGTATGTAAAGAGAACAACTTAAACCCCTTCTGGAAATATGAGTGACAAACAAGATGAGAGAAGCGATACTGCATTGGTTTGGACATGTGCAGAGAAAAAGTGTCGACGCTCCTGTTAGGATGTGCGAGAGGTTGGATTTAGGGGTTACATGTAGGGGTAAAGGTAGACCGAAAAAATATTTGAGGGAGGTGATTAGACAGAATATAATGCAACTCCGTGTCATCGAGGACATGATCTTTGATAGGAAGGAGTGGAGCTCACATATTAGGGTAGAAGGTTAATAGGCTAGTAAGGGTAGGATGATGTTTGGCCTTGTGATATAGTAGGTTGGTAGGATTAGTCGTGTCTTTATATATTGTGTTGTTATTGTCCGACTTTATTTTGTTACTTTATTGTATTTATATATTATCAAGTTTTTTTTTTTCCATATCTAGTATCTTCTGCTTTTGGGGCTGATATTTTTGAAACGAGGGTCTTCCAGAAATAGCCTCTCTATCTCTATGAGGTAGTGGTAAAGTCTCGTACATTTTACTTTCTGCAGACCCGACGTGGGATTTCACTAGGTATGTTGTTGAGTAACCAAGGAGCACTGCTAGAATTGCTCTAGAAGCAAATTTGTCAACCTTTCTTACTTTAGTTGCAAATGCAAGACACCAAATATTCTTAGGGGAGCTAAGGGTGGTGGGGCATGATATAGCCATTCATAGGGGGTCTTTCCTTTAAGAACAGTGGAGGGTAGTCTATTGATCAGATGAATACTAGTGTGCGCACATTCTCCCCAAAATCTCACGGGTAAACCAGACTGAAATCTCAATGATCTGGCTATGCCCAGAATATGTCTGTGTTTTCTTTCTACAACTCCATTTTGCTGAGGAACGTAAGCGCAGAACTTTGATGAAGTATACCTAGAGACTGAAGTAGATCAACATCTTGAGAGTTAAAGAACTCACATCCATTATCTGTCCTTAGTATCTTTATACTGGAAGAAAAAACATTGCCAATCATAACAAAAAAAATTCTTCAGAGCCACTATTACTTCAGATGTGGAGTTTAGTAGGATCGACCGTGTGCCTTGAATAGTCATCAACCAAAGTTAAGAAATATCTTTTACCATCATGAGTAGAGACTCTATAGGGACCCCAGACATCAGCATGTAATATATAAAAACAAGTAGTGGTAGTTGTATTACTCAAAGGAAAAGATAGTCTGGATTGCTTAGCCAAAACACATACAGTAAACAACTCATCAATATGAGCGAAGAGTGTTTTGAAACAACTAAGCTTCCTCAGAACAGCAAACGGTGCATGACTTCATCTTTTATGCCATAGAGACATACTTATTCGGGTAGTATTTATTGTAGACAAAGATTTAGAAGAAGAGACTGCATTGCCTGCATTATCTTGATCCTTTGTAGAATTCAGTTGAAGTCCTTGATATTTCAATTGACAGTCAGCA
>JAOTQJ010162844.1:0-15303 GCA_025642045.1 Solanum sejunctum | reverse complement strand
AGACTGCATTGCCTGCATTATCTTGATCCTTTGTAGAATTCAGTTGAAGTCCTTGATATTTCAATTGACAGTCAGCATTAACTAGATAAGGATCATTCTCCCATCTACTAATCCTCCTTACTTTCCCACTGAAGAGTTCTTCAAAAATGTAGAAATCAGGATAAAATAGAGCACAACAATTCAGCTCCCTTGTTAGTTTTGCTACACAGAGTAAGTTGTACTTAAACTCAGGAATATGTAGAACATTGGTGGGCTCAAATCCTCCAAGGATCTGAGAGGAGCCAATGTGACCAACTCTAGCAGGGCTGCCAGTAGGCAAATATGCCATTCCTTCTTTAGAATCATGCAAGGTATTGTGTTGTCTTAACAAATTTAATCTGTTTACCGTATGCTTGGATGCTACAGAATCACCACCCACTTATCATCAACAGTGCTGTGAGTGGAACAGTTTAGCATATCTGTTGTCCTTATGGCAGTGTCATTGTTACTCTTCCCATTTTCTTGCTCCAGGAGATGGAGTATCTGGTTGTATTGTTGTGGAGAGAAGTGTGGATGCTGATAATATTGCTGATGCTGCATGATAATCATAAGAGCATGAGGGTTATTAGAAGTGACATTGTCAGCACTTGGTTTAGTAGCTCTTTGATTGTTTTGAGAGTTTCCTGGGCTGTTGGCAGTTATAGTGTTCTGTCTATGAACTCCAAATATATAACTCTGATAGTCCATGGATTGTCCTTTATTTGAGGTAATCCCAGCAAGGTTAGTTGCAGTGATAGGACCAGGACCAGTTCTCTTCTTACCTTTCCAATCAGCAGGATAGCCATGAAGTCTATAACATATAGCTCATGTGACCTTTTCAGTTGCAGTAGTCACAATACAGTACTATTGGATTTTTCTGAGATCTGGAACTAGATCCTGAATTAAATCCTAATGGACCCTGAGTTATATTCATTTTTCCACTACTGAAGAGTGCCATAGCAGCATCATTTAAGTAACCAGAATTGGAAATTTTTACTGGAGGCCTCACCACTGACCACATTAGATTTACCCAGTATCCTCTGACTTTCCTCAGCCAGCACTAAGGAGTAAGCCTTGTTCACACTTGGTGCAGGATCCATCATCATTATCTGACTTCTATACTGAGTATAGGATTCGTTCAGACCTAGAAGAAACTGCATTAATCTCTGGTATTCGAAATGGACTGCATAAGTTTAAGATACGTCACAGGAACAACTTCTATGTCCAAGCTTCAAACCTCATTCTCAGCATTACTTTCATTCTAAAAAAAAAAAAAAAACACAAACAATCACAGGAACAGCCAGGACAAGGCATGAGTGAATTAAACTCCATCCATAACTCCTTAAGCTTTGAAAAATAGCTTGAAACAGATGAGGTTCCTTGATTCACTGTAGCAATTTCCTTGTACAAGTAGAAGATCCTAGATCCATCCACTATCAAACCTTTCCTTCAGATCATCCCAAACCTGTTGAGCGGTGCTAGGATAGACTATTCCACTGAGTAGTTCCCTACTGACTGATATCATGATCCACGAGAGAACAATTGCATTGCATTTTTTCCACAGATCATATAAGGACGTGCTAAACTTGTCTTAGGGCAATTTTCAGTTATGAAACCTAATTTTCCTTTATCTAGTAAACCTATTTACGTTGATCTACTCCACAGAGAATAATTTTCAGATCCAGTAAGTTGAACAGAAACCAGAAAACTACCTGGAGCAGGGGCAAATTTAGGTGTAATTTTTGGGTCATGGGAACCCGTGGTCATCCGAATAAATTTAGTATATTGCTTGTATAATTCTCTAAGTTGTGTGGAATCTTTACTTTCAATTCCGCACCCATGTCGGATTCTCCGAAAATACACTACTTTTGGCGAATCCAACACGTATTCGCTGATACTTTTGAAGAGTTCGAGCAACATAGATAATTCTTAAAGAATATATTAAATATTAGCTAAAGGAACTTGTTCTCAAAATGACAAGTTGGTTCACTGGTCCAAGGGCTCTTATCTAACACGAAGGTTGGGAGTTCAATCCCAACCAACAACACCATTTTGTCCTTTTTAACAATATAACTGAAAGCACCATTTGGTGCATCCACGTTCTTGAATTCCTAGATTCGCCTTTGACCTAGAGTATCACAAGCTTGGAGATGTAGAAGATGATGTGCACGACTATTGTTTCCCTTCCAGCACAAAACTGGTTGTAGTCTCAGCATTACGATCACTCACCATTGATGAAGGATTGACAACAACTCTCGATCTTCACTGCTTCTAGGACAATGCAACTGCTTTTCAAGGAGAGTTCTTATGCATTGAAAAACAGACAGATTCTCAGAAGAAAAACCATAAGCTCTGATACCATGTTAAGTTTCATTAATGGAGATAATTAGATTCAGTCTATTGCTAAGAATGAAGAGAAGATTAGAGATTGTATTCAACTTGTAACAGATTTCTGATTACAACAAATGTCCATTCTTCTCAATTTATAGAGATGATGCTCTACTGAGCTCTTAACTAACTCGACTAGTTAGGTTAACTGAAGCTAATTGTAACTAATTCTTCATTAACTTTGTAACTAATTCCTAACTAACTTTGTAAATAACTTCAGTCTTCAGCTTTATTGTGCTTACCATAGGCATCATTGCTCTCTATTATATATATATATATATATATATATTATACTAAAAGTGGGAAGTCACAATGTTAAAAGTTGAAATACCATTTTACCCCTATCTTATTCAAAATGTTGTAAAATATTTAATAAGTTAAATATTGATTAATCAAAATATTTTCACAAACTTTTCACTCACTAACTTAATTGCAAGTTAAAGAGGAATAAAGTTACCATATTCATTTGTAAGTTATAAAATAACATACAAGACTTTTCATATTTCTGATGAATATAGTGAATTTTAAAATTAATTATAGTTATGTAACTTAACAACATTCTATTAAAAGCTAAATAATTGCTAGATATTTCCAAATTCTTTGTTGTCCATCATTTAGTTGAATTAACACTAATAACGGATTTATATTGATTTTTCCTCATGAAACGTCTTGTATAAATGGATATAATGTGTCTAACTTTCATCATTAGATGCCAAAAACTTATCAGGTATGTAACAATTTATTCTTGATCTATCAATTTTACTATTCTTTCGCTCATTTTTTCCTCAAACCATTAAGTAATATGGTGAAACTTATTAATAGCCTACGTAAATTTTATTAGATCACATTTTGTTGTTTGTTATATGAAACAAAAAACTACTTTTAGAGTTTATTACTATGTATTTTGATGTAGCAATAATGTCTAACAGGTGCTTCAAGTTCTTAGTTGAATCATAAATTAGTCAATTCGTTGTTTTGTGTGACAAAATTGACCGAATCATGATTATATAATTTGCCTAATATTATAAATTTTGTGGTTTGTTTTATGTCTGAATGAAGTTATTAAAGAAAGAATTAGTTTGTTGGGGAGAAAGAGAACAAGTTTGAGGAATTACGAGCTTTTCTTTGTTCCTAATTTGTTGTTTTTTATCTTCTTCTCTTTTTCAAGTTAAATATTGTATTCTGTTATTTTTTTGATAATTATGTCCTATATATTGTATCAAATTTATCATATACGACATGATTAAATTAAGTTTTTGGAATAACCGTGCAATGCACCTGCACAGGACTAGTAAGAAGAAAAGAGTGTGATATATCTGTTCAGATACATTGCCAATTATCTTAGGTCTTGTATTGTTTATGTGGTTGCCATTGTTTTGACTTTTCCGAAGTTCATGAACTTCAGACCTTTGTCTCTTGCAGGGAAACTTCCTAATACCCATGAGGAGAAGAAATATCCGAAGGTTGAGAGACACAAACTTCAGAGCATGTTCTTATCTGGATGGCTTTATGGAAGTGGTTCAATCAAATGTAAACATTCCAACAAGTCCTCGCAGTTCAGAAGAGGTTGCTAAAGTCTTCACAAGCGGTGCAATTGATACCTCACATGCTTCATCACCACTAATGCAAAGATTGGTGCTGTTAGATTTAGACCCTGCCACAGCAAAACTGGCAATCAGCTTTCTTGGGCCCTTCCTATCAGCATTTGCCTTTCTGTTCATTTTGAGAATAGTCATGTCCTGGTATCCTAAACTTCCAGTTGGGAAGTTCCCTTATGTCATAGCTTATGCACCCACAGAGCCCTTTCTTGTTGCAACACGAAAATTGATTCCTCCACTCGCTGGAGTTGACGTGACTCCTGTCGTTTGGTTTGGATTAGTGAGTTTCCTTAATGAGATTTTACTAGGCCCTCAAGGGCTGCTTGTCCTCCTTTCTCAAAAACAGGTTTAGCTCCTGCATTTTGCAAAAGTTCTTCTCCTTGAGAATTTTCCCTCACCAGTTCCTTACTGGAGAATGGCAGGAATATCGAGAAATCCTTTTGTCTTGTAGTTGTTCAATTGCACATAAAATCTGTATCTATTAGTTGACAGTTCTGTCATTCTGCGATGTCCAGATGAAAGTTAACTAGGATCTCCATTTTGTATAATTGAAGTACAACTTTATAAAAGATTAGGTTGATCCGTACAATTCTTTACATTCTTCTGAGCATTTAGAACATATTTTTTTCCCAAAAGATCCCTTGTCCCTGTGAATTATCTTTTATGTAAATGAATGTGAATGTATATCTGTGGTATGGAGAATGGAGAAGTGTTAAGTCTCGGTAGAATCTGTTTGGAAGGGGATAGTGTGTTGGAAGTTTTTCAATTCTTACAAGAGAGAAAACCCTTCCCTTCTCTTCCCTTACCCACCCCACAAGAAATAAAATATTTTTTCGTATATATAATCATACAAATAATATGAGAGGAGAGATTGGCTCTTACGAGATGCGGGGAAAGATGAGGTGTGCTAGAGGGTGGGAATGGATACAACTAATGTATAGTACTAATTTTCCCTATTTTCATTACGGAAGTTATTTTTCTCATTTTTAAGAAACTTGTTTTTTTAAAAAGAAATTACTTTTAAAAAATTTCGACCAATCAAACATGAAAACTAAAAAAATAATTTCTTTAGTGTTCTCCCCTACCGAACACATCCTATATATTCATTCACTTATACGAATGTATTAGAAGAAATAATGCATACACTAGATGTGTTTGTTAGTAATACCTTATTTGATACATTTTTTCAACTTATGTATCATTAGTTATATATTCTACTCATTAGTTAGATACTCTTGTGTATTAAGGTTTGTATTAATAATATATTCAAATTCATGATATTAGTAATACAGGGGATTTAATGCATGCATTAGCATGGTTCAGAACACAATTGTCTTTCAAAACTATGTTTTTGGAGGGACTCTGAAAATAATTTTTCTTAAGAACAAATTGTGCAGTGCAGCCTATTTTTAATATGTCAAATCAAGCAATGTATAAGAACTAGTCTACATAATTAGTGCAAATATAACTAATATAAATATTCCTAATACATTTTATTTAGCATTGCTCTTATAGACTCTATCAACTAATCTGTAGGGTGTGTTTCCTATGATTTAGGAAAACTATTTTTTTAAAAATGAGAAAAATGTCTTCTTTAATGAAAATGGAGAAAACAAGTGATATAAGTAACATTCCAAGTTCATTTTCTCCTTCCTCCACCTAATTCACCCATATCCATCTCTTGACCATCCCACTCCCTGCTACCCTTGAACTCCTGCTCTTTGTCTCATCCCACCTCTACTAGATAATATATAAATGAACTTGTGATAATATTTTTTTGTTTACTTATATTATAAAATAAATAAGAAATCACATATTTTCCAAAAATATATTTTCTAGTAAATTACTTTTCCTAGAAAATATTTTCCTTCATACCAAATACATATGTAGTCAAGAAATTGTGAAATATTTCCGCACATACCAAACACACCCTATAAATGTAAAGTAACACTAATACAGCTAGGCTATGATGCCCCGTGGTCATTTCTGTTTGTCAGTACTACAAATTTGAGTTATGCAGCAAGTGAAATTTCAAAATTTGTATACAATCTATCTATCTACCTATCTATCTATCTATATATATCATAAGTTTCTTTTTAAGAATAAAATTATTTTCTTTATGTAATAGAGGAAATAAAAAATATAAATAAAATAATGTCTATTAAACAAATAATATAATTGTTATATATAAACATCATATTTTGTTATTTTCTATGACAATGCACACTTGAATTATAAGACTATCAAAAAAATAACTGGGACAAAAAATACAAATTTCACTAATTTAGGGCCTAATTACGTGTCTTCCCTCGAGTTCTCAAAATTATCTTTTGGTCTCCAGAGATGTATATCAGATGTGTCCAGATACATGTATCTCAGATACGTGGAATCAAATTAAGTGTAATTTATTTCATAAAATATTGTAGCGAAGTGGATTTACATGTGTTTGGGATACAACGATTGTCTCGCTCACCTCTCGCCTCTGTTATTCACCCATCTTCTTTTGTTGCTTGCGTATCTTTATGCATCTCTATTTCACAATGTATCTAATATCCTAGATACATATATCTAATATGACTCATATTTATCTTGGATACACTATGTTTCTCGCTCATCTCCCTCCTATCTCGCTCACCACTCTTCCTGTCTTATTTACCTCTCTTCATATATGGAGTATATCTGGTAGCTAAATTAGGTAGTTCTTCCTATTTTTTTCCAGCGAAAAAGCTCTGTAAAAAAAATAAATAAAATAGTCTCTCTTAAACAAATAGTTAATTTTTTTTATATACAAATATCATATTTTTGCTATACATTTGAGTTATAAATTAAAATGATAATTTATGTAAATACGTTATGTATGTATGTATGTCCATAACATCAAGATATATGTAATTCACACCATTGTGTGTACTAACACCCACATCTCCCATTCCTCTTCATTGATTTCCCCCACACATCTACCATCTCCTCAATGATTTCTCATAATCCCTATAATTTTTCTCGCACTTTCTTTAATTCCATGATTAAGGCACTATAAAACTATCTTGTAATAGTGTGTAGAAATTTACAAAGAAAAAACATACGTCAAATGAAGAAGAACAAAGAATTTGTTTATTAAGTTGAAAAAAGTTGTTTAAATATAGGAAATTCTAACAAATTTGCAGTAATTAAAGTAGTAACTCAAAAAATAGAACTTCCTAATAAAAAGAAACTAAGTCTTCTAATAACTACATGCCTAAAGACTAGGAAACTCATAACTAAAAACTAAACTAAAAAAATTTGTCCTATAGAAATAAAAAAAGACATCATTTGCCATGTCGTCATGACAACTCAACATCAGTCAACAGCTCGTGAGGCAGATTTTAACACTTCTCCTTGCATCAAGAACTGCAAACTTCAAGCTTCTTTCTCAAGAACTCAAATTTGATAGCTAGAAGAGCTTTTGTAAAAATATCAGTCATCTAGTCTTTCGTTCTACAATATATCTGATTTACTAGATCATCCTTTTGCACTTCTCTAAGAAAATATAGCTTCACATTGAAGTGCTTAGTCTTTCTATGAAATACTGGATTGTGAGAAATAATAATGACAGTTGGTTGTCTACAAATATCCCAATGCTTTCCTTCATATTAAAACCAAGATCGCAATGGATTTTCCTTATCCATAAATCTTGATTGATTGCGACTGTTACATCAATGATTTCTGCCTTTGCAGTTGATTGAGTAGTGATCTTTTATTTTTTTAACATCGAGGAAAGTATCTAAGCGCCAAAACTAAAACAGTATCCTGATGTGCTTTTCATATCAACAGTAGAACCACCCCAACCACAGCCAGAAAATTCTTGAAGTTTGAAATTCTGACACTTGTTAAATTTGACTCCATAATCGATTGTGCCTTTGACATATCTGAGCACTCTTTTTGCAGATTTCATATGCAATTCATTTGGAGAATTCAGAAAATAGAATAGCACACTTATAACATACAATATATCTGGCCTTATTGCTGCACATCAAGAATCGTATCAAGCTTCTGTAACTTCCTTCTTGTATGCGTTTAGCACCATCATCATTCAATAGCTTCTCCCTTTGTTTGATAGACGTGCTCATACTCTTTCATTTTTTCATTCTAAAATCATTTTAGAATCTCCTTCATGTATTTCTTTTGACAAACAAACACTTCATTTTGAGTTTGTTTAATACCCATTTCTAGAAAGTAAGTCATCTCTCCAAGATCAGTCACCTCAAAGACTTTCATCATCTCCTCCTTGAATTCTTCAATCAATGCTACATTATTTCCTATCACAAGTAAATAATCAACACATAAAGAAATAATAATAATATTCAAAATTTCTTTGGCTGACTTATATGTCATTACTCTACTGAAAGTGATGGCACAAACTACAACAAAGAGACATAATTTAGCTTTGGACTTAGTTGTCTTCCTTTCCTTGTGAATTTTAATTTAAGCCATGGTTGGATTCCCTGGTGAGGATGCACTTCATAGTCTTCCTTAACAACCTCCCACAAATCGTATGCCTCCAAGTAAGCCTGTATTTTCACTATTCATGCATAATAATTTTCTTAATCAAAAATTAGCGGAGCCAAAGTAGAAAAAGAACCTACACTTTCCATTGCTTGAATGGTGTTTCTAGCCACAGATTTGGATAAACATCCACAAACAAAAACTCACAAGTCTCTCATAGGTCCCCTATGAAGTAAAGCTCTGATATCAATTTGTATATGTTTACAAAAGAAAAACATACAATAAATGAAGAAGAACAAAAATCTATTTAATAACTTTAAAAAAGAGTTGTTCAAATATAGAAAATCCTAAACAAATTTTAGTAACTAATGTAGTAAATCAAAAATGAAAATTCCTAAAAACTAGAAACTAACTCTTCCAACAACTATGTCAGAACCTACATGTTAGAACATGCATAAAAAGTAGAATTGGAAAAGTTCAATAGGTAATACACTAGCCTAGTTCAAAACCCGTGGTTTAATCCAATAGCCGTAGACCAAGTTGTGGATAGGGGCTTCAAGATTTGGGATTTTTCGAAGTGTTAAAAGAGTTTATGAGGACCATTTACGGCCCATGGAGGAAAACACAAACTATAGAAGGGAGACGCAAATTAAAGCCCTTAGTTGGTGGAAAATTAAGGTTTCTAAAAATGAAACCATCACCAACAGGATAGCCTGTAGTCTTGTCTATGGTTCATGGTTTGGCTTCATAAATGGGGATCTAAAAAAAATTAGCTAAGTGTGCAAGGATACTATGATGATGTTCAAGCACACCTTACTTTTAGAGAATGTGGATGATCGTTATCAGCATAATAGTTGTATGAGGAGTTGGGGTCGAATCCCTTGGGTAACGGTATGGATGTTCAAGTTTTGAAATACTAAGTTGACCTTGGTAATTGTAGTGTTAAAATGGGAGGTTGCAGATAAATTAAAACCAGCATTTAACTACAAGCAACTATAAGAATAGATTTGAGATAACTAGTAGAGAGAAATATCTAGGGTGTGCGGATATGGGATGAGAGTTAATTAACAGGGTCTAAACACTTAAATGTTTGATTTAACAATACATGAGTAAGCTAGAATTTCTAGTAACCAACACTTCTGTTAAGACCAAAAAGTTGTTTCACATGAACTTGTTACGGCCTCATGCGCGAATCACTCAAAGACACGCTTAGCTTGAGCAATTATCAGCAAAACCTCTACTACTTTAGCCATTGAACCCACTTTATGCCATTCAATTGAAACCTTGAAATATTTATGGCTATCACACTCATATCCACTATAATAACTCAAACTAATGTAGTAATTGAAGATCTAAAGTTAATCCAGAGTTTGCAACCTCAATATTATAGGTGGTACATGGCAATAAGTATGAACTCACTCAGAATAACATCAAAACATTCAAAATATGATAGACCCAGCTAATAATTCAAGAACTCGTATCAAAAATAAACCCCCAACATTGAGGTTTTAGCCACATATACTTAAAAGTAAGAAATATATATCAATTCAATAGCCATGAATGTGGGTAAGAAAATTACAAGGAAACAAGTTGAAATTTCTCCCCCTAATCTCAAGAATTCTCTTCCCAAAACTTACCCTTATACTTGGTATTCATAAAGGTTCTCTATATTCTCTCTGTATGGAATGCTCTACCTTTATACTCGTGCACTCTTTGTATGACTCAACACACGGTTGCACCATTCAGCGATCAAGGTCGTCCATCACTAAAAACATCGGCAATATGCTGAATGTGCACTTACTTGCTTTTTAATGCATCACTTGAAAGCTTCAGTCTCTAAAACTTTTGATGACACCATTGTTCATCACCGATCATGTTCGGCGATACGCCGAACCTGTACCAACATCCCCTTTCTATCACAAACTTAGTGATTTGAACACTGCAACATTACACGATCCTAGTTGCACTTTTATGATCCACTAAATACATTAGTGATATCACTTTTAACTATATTTTTGACATTTTTTGTCCTTTTTCTTCTGTTGTTAAGTATAGTCCATCTATGCACTTTTATCCTCATTCTCGACACAAAACACAAAGGTTAATGAATATATAAGGTATAATACACATTGAGGACAACGTTTCTTCACTTTTTAAGCTCTATATGTGTCACGCCCCAAAAAGAGGAGAGGCGCATCTGGCACTCGATACCATTATTGGCCTAGTAAGCTACTAAATATGCTAGTAAACTAAACTAGGGACCAGAAAAAAATTAGTTAGCATAACATCTGAAAAACTAAGCTTGGACCATTTAGGTCATGACGTGATCAATAGCAAATCATGTACATCAAGATAGGTAAAAACCAAAATGCTAAAGTATTAGCTAGTCGATAATGCCGCAAAACACAGAGGTACAGGCAAACACTATATATACATGCTAATGTTATGACTGGAGACTAAAAGGCACAAAAGAACTAACCCAAAATAACATGTCCACAATAACCTCTAAGAGAACCACTAATACTACTAGGACAAGGCCCCGACTGTAACCAACTATTCAACAAACCATAAGCATCCGGTGAAAGCTCTAGGAAGAGGTGGAGCTTACCAATTCACAACTAAACTAGGCTCTTAATGGAGGGGTCGATCAGAGTCCTTACCTGAACCTGCACACACGAAATAAAATGCGATGTCTCCAGGCAATGGGACATTAGTACGTATAAACATGTACTGGTATGTAAGGTTGAAAGTAAAACCATAGATAATAGTGATAAAAAGGGCATAGAAATATCACTTGTAACCAAAACTCAAGTAACCTCGGTGGCCAATAATCAACTTCCTAGTGATCAAATACGCATGATATACCCGAGTATAGCATGTTATGAATACATATATATAGATGCAAATGCATGCCATACCCAACCAAATGCTAGCAATGGTGGTCCTTTTCGGTAGCTGACAAATATAATAGTTGCCAACCTGTGGCCATCTGTACCATATATATAATCATTTGGGAAAATAGGCCCCATACCTTCGATTATAGCTCGAAATCCATGAATAAAGTGCCATGTATTATATATATATATTGAATGCACATAGTAAGCCACAACATAAATTTAGCCAATCTTGGCTCATTGATGCACTTATCCTCATAACATCATAATCATTATCGTAGCATATACACATAGGTCATGGGATCTTACATTCCTTTTGAATAAGTTTGACAACTTAACTCATATAATGAGGCCTTAACTCTGAAAATGTCCATAAGGTTCTTTAGATAATGCTTATACTTGGTCCCATGTCAATTAGTAAAAGAAAGTATTTAAACAGAATCAAGTCCCTTAATAGATAAATTAGGAGCATTATGCTAGAGATTATTTGAAATCAACTTGTTTCTTGTTAAGTGCTTCAATTATATTTTTTGTATGGAAGGACAAATTATGAATACTACATTCCTTTTGTAATCTACATTTATCTAATGACACTACACTAAGAAGAGAAACCCTCGAACATACGGATAGGTAGCCAGGAAAATTGACAAAATGATATATAAATATTAAATGTCAAATTTAAGCGAACAAATGAAATTTCAACCTAATACCATCATGAAAATGACTCAGCTGCAATCCCAATGCCTTTAACAGAAGGTCGTTCTAGCAATAGAATAGTAAGTTATCACATTTGACATTTTGGGAACCTTCTCGGGTTTCGTGCTAAAAAGAGGGACAAAGCTTAGCCTTAATATACCTTCCCAATGGATGTCCTATTGCCCAAAGTTTCTTCATGAGAGTTGTTCCTTGCGTCCTAAGCCTTGCAACAAATATATATATATATATAGCTTAAAGACACCTATAAGCAGTCCAAAATTTAGTATTAATGACCAAATTTACCAAATAGAATTTACATGATGAAACACCCATAAAACTTCATAAAAATGATTATAAAAGAGCCCCAAGTTTATTAACTGAACACCCCAGATGCAAACAATGAATAACTAGCAAGAACACCACATTTTTACAACCCAAAAACAACCCCAAACACAGTTAATAGGAGGGAAAAACAATTGCAAAGCATAAGAAATGCATTTCTGGGCATGAGGATGAATTTAAACTGTAGAAATGCGAAAAACTTATCCAAATCACCTTGGTACCTTGATGGAACTTTATATTCAGTTTATATGCTGTTTGGGATGAAATAGAACTGATTCAAGCTTTTAAAAGCTCAAATTAGCGGACATCTAGGTGGATTGACCTGACTCAGCCCATGACCTGGTATCCTGCTCGGGCAGTAGTTAGTAAAACTATCACAACATTTTATTCTAAGGTCGATTTGATGTGTGGTTTTTCACTTTGCAAACTTGACTCATAGATATTCAATTTGATAGGTCATAGACCTTCTAACGTTTTATATTTTGGGAGATAGCCTAATATATGTGACCTAAATTTAAGAAGAATTTCTTAAAAAACTTATGGTAACTTTGGCTAACCTTTATCTTGTAACTTTCTTGATACCGAAACTTAATCTATGAACTTTGTGCTATAAAAACAGGAACACCCCACACCATACAATACTAGTACAATACAAATTAAATATGATATGATTTGGTCAAATTAGCATCCATTTTAAAAAGTGCTCGAATCTCATGTTATAGGGGGATATGTGCATCAAACGCTTAAGAGGGTCGAGATGTATACATGTTTTGTGTCAAATTAAGAAGATCACGGCCTTAAATGAAGTAAGAGAATTTAGGTGCTTGTAGGACTTAAGAAGCTAGTAGGTGAGTCACCTACTTGCTTAGCTTAAATTGCTAGCTAAATGGAGATGAGGCCCGACGTCAAATTTGTCCAAGTTCGATAATAAATAAAGTCTGTGTTAAGGGTGTAACTTTGGACCATGTTTTAGAACCACACATGTACTATATTTTCAGCCCAAGAAGGATATTAAAACATCCCAAATACATCACAATTTCTTTGATAATTTGGGCCAAAACAAAGTAAGGAGAAAAGGGAAAAATGGGCAGCCAAGGCCCAATCAATTTGAACCCAATTAGGCCTAAATGAAAGGTCCAAGCTGCTTTCACCACCTTAATAATATAAGGTCCCCTTTAAAAAGGCTTACAAATAGCACCTTAAAGTCATTCTTAGACTCAAAAAAGTTCAGCTTTTACAAACTTTCTCTCTACACTTTCTTAACCTAGCAAGGCAGCCACAAGAGGACTTTTAGGGTTCTTGGAGAAGCCCTACACCTTGAAGGTAGTGGTAAGTAAGTTTCAATATGTGTTTAGTATGGTTTTCTTATGAAAAAATAGAAGTATATACTAGTATGTTTGTGAAGGATAACATGTGTCCTAAGAGTTGTTGTGAGCCTTTCTTGTTGTTCAAGAGGATTTTCTCTTCTTGGTCGACTGAATTATGAAGTAAGACTTATGTTATTAATAAAGTTTAGTTTTTTAGTGATGTAACTTAGCTTTTTCACCACTTTTATAGTCCACAAAAGTGAGTCCTTATAGGATATCGCAATTGTGTTCTTAATAGAAACTTGAGGGCTGTTGGATAGAAGACTATTAGTTCACGTCCTTCATGACTTCTTGGGTGCTGTTCTAAGATTGTTTTAGGACTATTTGTATGTGTAAATGTTGTTGGAACATTTTGATTAGAGTTGGAACAGGTTGGGAATTGTCGACGTCGAAATGTAGCGAAGGGAGGTAACATTGTGCTGCCTATTTGTAAATTGTGTAGAATCGTTTTGTATTATGTTTGGTGGGCTGTTGTAAGACTGTTATGGAACTAAAAAAGGCTGAAAATGATATGTATATAAGAATGTATATTAGAAAATACGATTATAAGTGAATATTGAAGGAATGCATTTGCATCGCTAATAATAGGCTTGCTGCCCAGGTGTTAATTTTTGTGATATTGGGCTGCCAAGAAGTGTTTCTTTGCAGCTAATACTAGTCTTATTGCCGAATATATTGTAGATAAATAGTTGGAGTATGGGAAGGTTATGTCGAGGTAATAGTGAGGTCATACAATGAGGTATGTAGGGCTACTTGATTTCGTATTACCTGGAGTGAAATCTAGATTATTCCTTGTGACATAAAGGCACTTACCAAATTCGACACAACTATTAATCGTGTGTCCACTATTTGACATGTTCATATGCTCCCATACATAGTTACGATCAAATCAGCATACATATATGGATACTAAATTACACGAGTTCTTGTTGCTAAATAAAGTTCACGAGTTGTTTCATCTCATACACATTTCATTATTTGTGTAATGTACTCTTTCTTCATAATATCTTGTATGATTATTTATATGTCACATGCTACATCTATTGTCCTTTAGCTCTAATATTATGACCACCAAAGGAATCATCTCAAAGGTAATTGAAAGATAAAGTATAGTATATTGCTTGTTGATGGGTGATAGCCTGAGGGGTGGAAGAATCACCTTGCCAGGGATGATCCTATCACGGGGGGTAGCTTGAGTGGTTAAGGAAGAGCCTAGCCAAGGCCGATCCCGATGCAGTTTTACCATTGATTAGCTGGTCATTTGTATTACATGTTGTGCACAAATTATACAGTAAAGGTAAAGTGATAAAAAGAACATTAAGTACATGATCCCACAGTACAACTAAAGATGATCTCTTATCCTACACCAGTGCATGGTTTCATTTGAGTTGTTACTTCATATATAGTATCTCCTGACTTACATATTCAATACATTATCTTATACTGATGTCCCTTATGGGGGACCTGCATTTCATGCTGTAGGTACAGGTGCTAGTAGATCTCCCTAGTAGGAGTACA
>JAOTQJ010162834.1:0-22707 GCA_025642045.1 Solanum sejunctum | reverse complement strand
AAAAGTCAAGTTATAATTTCCAGATGAGCCCATTCTTCAATGGAAGGGTAGTGACTCTATTATTAAAGGTCATTTATTTCCTACCTTAAGGCCTGAAAAATGTTCTCAAAGGGATGTATCTATCATATTATGAGGGCCTAAGATGTGGAGTTTGAGTCACCTATTCTTGAACTAGTCCAGGTGAAGACTTGCCCAGTATTTCTCTCGAAAGGGAAGTAGATTTTGGCATAGATCTTCTCACCGGATACTTAACCTATCACTATTCATCCTTATCGTATGACACTGACTGTGTTGAATAAATTGAAAGATTAGGTGAAGGATTTGTTGGAAAAGGCTTTATTAGGCCAAGTATATCTCTATGTGGTGCTCCGGTGTTATTTGTAAGAAAGAAAGATGGATCTCTTTGGATGTGCCTTGATTATAGGCAATTGAATAAGGTAACAATGAAGAATAAGGTTACATTGCCAAGAATCGATGACTTGTTAGATGAACTTGAAGGAGCCACCCATTTGTCAAAGATTGCCTTCGTCCTAATTATCATCAATTAAAGGTTAGGGAGTGTGATAAGCCTAAGATGGCTTATCGAATAAGGTATAGGGCATTTTTAATTCGTAGTGATGTTGTTTGGGTTGAACAATGCTAGGCCATGTTTATCAATCTATGAATCGGGTGCTCAAGCCATTCCTTCACAGTTTTGTGGTTGTCTTCATCGATGA
Organism: Solanum sejunctum; assembly: GCA_025642045.1. NCBI lineage: Eukaryota > Viridiplantae > Streptophyta > Magnoliopsida > Solanales > Solanaceae > Solanum > Solanum sejunctum. The sequence goes on along the minus strand of JAOTQJ010162834.1, from coordinate 21,991 downwards.
TATCCTTATTTATTCTCGAAGTGAGCAGGAGCATATGGTTCATTTGAGGTTTGTTCTTTAGACTTTGAGGGAGAAGAAGTTGTGTAATAAGCTTAGTAAATATGAGTTTTCGTTGGATGAGGTAGCTTTTTATTGGCCATGTGGTGCCCAGTGCTGGCATAAGGTTGACTTAAATAATACTGAGGCCATGAAGAATTGGCCTAGACCATTGACTCCTTAGAATATTCAAAGTTATCTTGGTTTGGCTAGTTATTATAAGAGGTTTGTTAATGGTCCCTCATCTATTCATATCCATATATGAAGTTGACTCAAAATAATGCTAAGTTTGTATAGTCAGATGAAAATGAGAAGAGTTTTCAGACTTTGAAGGACCGTCTTACATCGGCTCCTATTTTGACTTAAACAGATGGCTTAGAAGGTTTTGTAGTGTATTATGATGCTTCTCATATTGGGTTGTGTTGTGTACTTATGAAACATGGTAAGGTGATAGCTTATCTATCAAGGCAATTGAAGGTGCATGGGTGTGTTTACCCGACTCATGATCTTGAGTTAGCGGCGGTGGTATTTGCCTTAAAGGTTTGGAGACACTTTTTGTATGGAATGCGTGTTGTTGTTTTCACCAACCACAAGAGTTTGCAATATGTGTTCACTCAAAGGGGTCTTAACTTGATAAAAAGGATGTGATTGGAACTCCTTATGGACTATGACATAAGTGTACAATATTATTTCGGCACGACAAATATTACAGCTGATACTCATAACAGGCTATTTATAGGAGGTATGGCTCATGTTTATGAAGGGATGAAAGAGTTGGCAAAAGATATTCATTATTTGTCTAGATTGGGTGTTAGGTTGGCCGACTCTAATGATGGTGGTATTCATGTTCAGAATAGGGCCAAATCTTTTGTGGTTGTTAATGTGAAGGCTAAGTAAGATCTAGATCTATCATTCATCAAGTTAGAGATGTTGGTTGATGAAAAAGAGATAGAGGTCTTCTCCTAAGAGAGAGATGGTGTGCTTTGATATCAATATTAGTTATGCGTTATGTATGTGGATGACCTTAGGAGGGTGATCATGAGTGAAGCCTATAACTCTCATCATTCTATTCACCCTGGATCTACTAAGATGTATTAAGATTTGAGAAAAGTGCATTAGTTGCATGGTATGAAGAATGATATAGTGAAGTTTGTATTCGAGTACCTTAATTGTCAAAAAGTGAATATAGAATACCAAATGCCACTGGTTTGACTCAAGATATTGAAATTCCTACTCGAAGTGGGAAGATGTGAATATGGATTTAGTGGTTAGTTTGCCTTGGACCTAAAGGCAATTTGACTTAATTTGGGTTATTGTTGACTGGATGACTAAGTAGGCTCATTTCCTACCTATCAAGACTACCTTTAGTGCAGAAGCTCATGCAAGGTTGTACATACAAGAGTTGATGAGATTGTATGGTGTGCCTTGGTCTATCATATTGGATCGTGGCACCCAATTTAACTCTCACTTTTGGAGGTCATTTCAAAGAGGACTTGGTACTAAGGTGAAGTTGACTATTGCCATCCTTCCTCAAACCGATAGACAAGCCCAGAGGACCATTCAAACTTTGGAGGACATATAATGGCTTGTGTGTTGGAATTCAAAGGTAATTGGGATGATCATCTTTCACTCATTGAGTTTGCTTATAATAATAGATTTCATGCTCGCATGGTATGACTTTGTTTAATGCTTTATATAGTAGGAGATGTAGATCACTGGAAGGGTGGTTTGAGTTGGGAGTGTAATACCCTCTAATTCCTTCTACCTAAACTGGAGTGGTTGCATAGAAGATGCCAAGAAAAGATTGAGAAAAACTATAGAAGCTGGTTCACAAGGGCCATTTAGGACTCGTACATAGGTCTATGACTCGTAGAATGGGTCTCGTAAAACTCCCATATAATGGTGAAATTTTCTAACTCTGAGGTCTATGTACGAGATGGTATACGACTCATAAAGTATTTCTTTGGCTTGTGGAGGAGGTTTTATTATAAATTCCAGTAACTCAAAATTCAGAAACCCTTATTCATGAGAGGTAGTTTACGACTTGTAGAATGATTTATAACTCGTAGGAGAGGTCTCGTGCCAATTTCTAGTAACTTAGATTTTCAGACCGCTCATTCACGAGAGGCTGTCTATGATCTGTAGAATGCTTTACGACCTATAAACAGGGTCTGCTAGACTTAGGTGACGGCTTTTAAGAAGGGTAATTTTGTCTATTCCTACTCTTTTAATTTAACGCTTGGATGTTTTGTACTTAATTTAAGTCTTGAATGAGACCCTAAATGTATTTTCCACCATTGATCACACTTAGGGATTTCTTGAGAGCACAAGAGGATGGATAAGAGCAAGATTTCTTAGTTCTAGCACGAGGAACCAATAAAGTTTGATTGTTTCTTCCATCCCCTGGTATATAAGGCTTACTAAAATGTGGAACCACATCCGTTCACATGACCTTTTCAATGTCTTGGGCCGAATTTGGAGAACACTTGAGATTTGGGAAAGTCAATTACCTATTACTAAAATTCTTTATCTATTATGAATTCTCATGATAATGTATGAGGTACTTGTTGCATTGTATGGTTTTGATATGATATTGGGGTAAAGTTTTATACTTAATAGCATGAATCATAAATTGCATAATTCTATTAAATTCTATGAATGTATTGAGTTGAGGTTTGAGTTGATGTTGAATTGATGAGTCAATTTGAGTGAGTCTAAATGACCATCTAAGCCTGAGTTGAATTTGATTATTTGTATTGATTGAATGAGTTAATGAGTAACCGAGATGAGTTGAGATAAGGTAACCCAATGAGGTTGAGATTTTGATATGATTGATGTGATTGATTGAGAATTTGAGTATTGATTTGATTTATTGAGTTGAGCATGTTTTAGTCTTGGGAGGAGTATTGACCGCTAAGTTGGGAGTGAGTAAATATCTACTTTAACCAACATAACTACGTTGCCAGTGTAAGATAGTTATATAGCACTTTTTGGTGACTCTTTTCCCAAAAGTGGACATTTGTTACAGATCCAAAAGAGAGTTGATTGTCCTTTTCTGTGTCAAGTTTAGGATGGGCGTGGCAATGACTCGCCTTCATTGTGCATCACCAAACTAAATATATATGATCATATGTTGATTAATAGAAACTCCTAAGCAATATTGATTGAGCATGATATTTTAAATGGAGCCTATTTCTTCAGAGTTTACTTTAAAAGCATGATTTCCTTTAAACTTGTATGTATTGAGTTAAGCATGAGTTGTTAAGTCAAGATAGTGAGTTGAGCCTTATTATTTTACATACCAGTATATTCCATGTACTGATGTCTATTTAGACCTGTATTATTTCATGATGCTAGATACAAGTCATAGAGGACTGTAGCTCGCGCATTGTGAGGTTCGGATCAGCGCATTTCCCCAATGTTGGTGAGTGCTCCTTGCTTTCCGAAAGAGCCTTTTTATATTTTTACTTTAATTGAGTATTTTATCTTCTTTTATTTAAGGTTTCCATGGCATCATTTAGACTGTTTAGTAAAGGTTTCATAGACATTGAGTAGATGATTTATTGAGCATTTTGTGTTCCAAACTTATTTATTGGAAACTATGAGATAGTTGAGTTATAATTTATTCATATTATGTCATTCTATTTGAGTAATTTCTTCCGCTATTGAGTTGATATGACTATGAGGCTAGGTGGTTCTCTTGGAGAATCAACAATGGTTCTTCAGGTGCCGACCATGCCAAGGGTACCCTCTTGGGGCATGACAAGCTTGGTATCAAAACACATAATTCAAGATTCCTAGGGAGTCTATGAAGCCATGTCTAGTAGAGTCTTGTTTGTAGGTGTGTTGTACACCACACTTCATAAATAGGAGGCTATAGGACATTAGGAATTGTTACGCTTTCTTATGTTCTGAGTTCGTGTGATAGAGTTAAAACTGTACAAATGCCCTTTTCTAACTCGTGCATTATGCACTTGCAAATCATGCCTCCTAAACATACTATGACCTAAAGAAATGCATCAGCTAGCAATGCTAAGAATCCCACTCCAGAGATGCCCCCTCCAATGGATACAAGGAGTTGAGGTCGACCTGCCAGAGCTTATGATGTTCTTGTGACACCTACAGCTCCACCTTCTCCTACTATAGAGGTTGACTTCAGAGGAGCTATCACCATGCTCGTATAGTTGGTGGCTGCCTAGAGTGGGAATCAAGGCTTATAAAACTCTAGTTCTATCTCTCAAGAGCTAATGGCTGCCACTAGACTGAGAGACTTCTTGAGGATGAACCCACTAGTCTGCATTAGGTCAATGGTTGAGGATGACCTTCAGAGCATGATTGATGAATGTCAAAGGTACTGAAAACTATGCATGCAACCAAGATCGAGGGAGTTGAGCTTACTATTTATCAACTTAAAAATGTGGCTAATGTCTAGTACAATCTGTGGGAGGAGAGCCGGGATGATGATAATGAGCCCACAGTTTCAGATGAGTTCGAGAGTGCCTTGATCACTTCTTTCCTGAGGAGTTAAGAGAGGCTAAAGTTGAGGAATTCGTGAATCTAAAACAAAAGGGGTTGATTGTTAGAAAGTAAAACATTAAATTCATCCTGTTGTCCAGGTATGCTCTAGAGATTGTCCAGGATATGAGAACAAAGATGAGGAAGTTCTTATTTAGGTTTAGGTAGACATATGAGGAAGGAGTCCAAGGCGGCATTGCTGATCCAAGGTATGGATATTTCCAAAATAATGGTTTATGCCCAGTGGACTGAGGAGGATAAGAAGAGGGATAGAGATGAGTATTTTATTAAGAAGGCCAAGTCAATAGGGATTAAGCCCTTCTAAACTAAGTAGAGTAAGGGAGTAAATCCTACTTTAGAAAGAGGTCCTCTAGATATGTACCATCGTTTGAAAGTGCACCAGCCCCAAGCCATAGGTATGATCAAAGGTCCCAAGGTCTACCATGTTTTAGGGCACTGGGTGCATAATCTCAAGTAAGTGTGACCTTTGGTTCTAGAAAGAAGCCACCTCGGGGAAAATATGGCAGGATGCATCTAGAGAATATAGAGATAGAGGGAATGGTTGCTACAAGCGTGACTAGCCAGGCCATTTTCAGAAGGAGTGTTCAATGTGGGGCAATATGGGCCAGTCTTTTACCACGGTACCACCAATAAGAGGTAACTAGATAGTTGCTGCACCAGGGGAAAGTGGTGGGACAAATTGTCTATATACAATGAGGAATCGATAGAACTAAGAGGTTGCACCAGATGTTATGATGAGTATGCTTCAAGTTTTTACCTTTCCTTGTTATGCTTTACTTGATTTGGGTGAAACTAGTTCCTTTTTGATGCCATATGTAGCTAGTAGATTTGAGATCCTTCCTGAGAATTTGCTTGAACCATTTTCTTTTTCTACTCCTGTTGGTGAGTCCATTCGAGCTGACAGAATCTATAGAGATTATGTGGTGTCCATCTATAATAGGGATACTCTTGCCAATTTTATTAAGTTAAAGATGGTCAATTTCGACATAATCCTTGGTATGGACTGGCTTCATGCCTATTATACCTCTATTGATTGCAGAACTCGGACAGTTAAATTCTAATTTCCAAGTGAGCTTGTTATTGAGTAGAAGGGAGATGTTGTGCTGAAAGGTAGGTTTATTTCTTAGCTCAAGGCCAAAAAATTTATCTCTGAGGGATGTATATATCACCTCATGCGAGTCAAGTCTGACAAAATGTTGAGCCCCCTACTCTTGAGTCTATCCCGATTATGAGTGAGTTTCTTGATGTATTTCAAGAGGATCTACCTAGAGTCCCTCCTGATAGAGAGATCGACTTCAGTATTGATGTTCTTCTTGACACCTAGCCTATTTCTATTACACCATACAAAATGGCCCCTATAGATTTGAAAAAGTTGAAGGAATAGTTGAGAGATTTGCTAGAGAAAGGATTCATAAGGGCACGTGTCTCTCCATGGGGCGCTTAGGTCCTATTCGTGCGAAAGAAGAATTATTCCCTTAGGATGTGTATTGACTATCGCTAGTTAAATTAGGTGACAGTGAAAAATAAATATCCCCTTCAGAGGATTGGTGACTTGTTTGACCAACTTCTGGGTGCCACTATTTCTTCGAATATAGACCACAAATTAGGCTATTACCAACTAAAAGTGAGAGAATATGACATCCAAAAGATGGATTTTCAAAACAAATATGGTCACTTTGAGTTCCTGGTGATGTCCTTTGGGTTCACAAATACACCTACAGCCTTTATGAATCTGACGAACAGAGTATTCAAATAGTATTTGGACATGTTCATGATCATTTTTATTAGTGATATCCTTGTATATTCCAGAGATGAGAAGGAGCATGTCAATCACCTTAGAATCGCTTTGCATATGCTTAGAGATGATGATTATATGAAATGTTTTTGAAGTGTGAATTTTGGCACAAGTCTATGGCATTTTTAGGCCATATGATTTTGGGCGATGACATTTGAGTAGATACCTAGAAGATTGAGGCGGTTAAGAACTAGTCTAGACCAAACCTTGCAATAGATATAAGGAGTTTTCTGGGATTGGTCGGCTATTACCGTAGATTTATTGATGGATTTTCCTCCATATCTGCACCGTTGACTAGATTGACTCAAAAGAAAGTCAAGTTTCAATGGTTAGATGAGTGTCAGAGAAGTTTTTCAGGAGCTGAAAATGAGTTCAACTACTATACCAGTGTTAACCTTGTTTGATGGGACTGATAGATTTGTCATCTACTATGATGCTTCGAGAGTGGGACTAGGATATGTGTTGATGCAGAGGGGGAAGGTTGTTGCCTATGCTTCTAGAAAACTTAAAGTTCATGAGAAGAATTACCCTACTCATGACTTGGAGTTGGCAGTAGTGGTGTTTGCTCTCAAATTATGGCGCCAATACTTGTATGGAGCACATGTTGATGGATTCCCAGACCACAAGAGTCTGCAATACATCTTCACCAAGAAAGAGCTTAACTTGAGGCAGAGAATGTGGATTGAATTACTCAAGGACTAGGACATGAGCACCCTCTACTATCTAGATAAAGCTGACATGGTTGCCGATGCCCTTAGAAAGTTTTCCATGGGGAGCACCGCCCATGTGGAGGAAGAGAATAAAGAGTTAGCTAGAGAAGTTCATATACTAGCACGATTGGGAGTTCAATTGGATGAATCAGGTGAAGGAGCAGTCCTTGTGCATAATGGATCTGCAACGTCCCTAGTCGCAGATGTGAAGGAGAAACAAGATCAAGATCCTATTTTATTGTAGTTGAAGCAGGATATGCATAAGTAGAAGGTGATGAATTTCGCCAAAAGGGGAGATGGGGTATTGAGGTATCAAGGTAGATTGTGTGTACTAGATATTGATGTTCAAGGGAGTATAATGATATATGCTCACAATTTTAGATATTCCATCTACTTAGGGTCAACTAAGATGTGCCATGACTTTTGAGAAGTCAACTAGTGGAGTGGGATGAAGAAAGACATTGTTGAGTTTGTTTCCAAGTGCCCGAATTGCTAACAAATTAAAGCTGACACCAACTGCCATATAAAGTAGCTCAGAATTTTGAGATTGTAGACTAAAAATGGGAGATGATCAACATGGACTTTGTCAAAGGATTACCGAGGTCCCATAGACAACATGATTCTATTTGGGGGATAGATGATCAAATGGAAAAGTCTGCACACTTTTTGGTAGTCAAGACAACTGACACCACGAGGATTATGCCTGACTATACATAAAGGAGATTGTTAGGCTACATGAAGTCCCTTTTTCTATTAGCTCACATAGAGGAGCTCTAGTTACCACCTAGTATTAGAGAACATTTCAGAAGGGTTTGTGTATGAAGGTGAATCTTAGCACTGTATTTCACTTGCAGATAGGTGGTCAGGTAGAGTGTACTATTAAAATATTGGAGGATATGTTGAGAGCCTGTGCCATTGACTTTAAAGATAATTGGGATGACCATGTCTCACCCTATAACTCTATGCTCTTGTGTCTCTATGTTTCAAGCATCATTTGTTTAGGTAGGAAGTGTATTAGGGTCGTGGGGAAACTTCTAGTACTTAGACGAATTCAAGACTTCCCTATGAATTGAGTTTTGGGTGTTGGTTTGTACCATAGTCAACTTTAAATGAGTATAGCTTTTAGCACCCAAAGAACTAAATGACCCATGATATGTCAAACGAAATCCCTTTGAGTTATCTTTCCAACACACTTGGTTTTACCTTATTCTGAGTACAGATGAAGGAGTTATGAGTATTTTCATGAGACCCTCACGTGCAGTGATGTAACATGAACACCTAAATAGGCAGTGAAGCTTTGGATGAGCCGTGTGGACTGTCTTAAGCTGTAAAAGGCCATTGTTGTCCTAAGAGATGGGGCACAACCAGTGGTACGGGCCGTGTTGCTTGCCACTGACCTCGTTGCTAGCCGTGGGAGTGTGAAAGTGAGGCCTAGTAGGCGTGGGAGAAAGTTCTTGACTAAGTGTTATGCCACGGCCATCCTCATGAGGAATGGTAAGCCTCACAAGCAATGGTCCATGACCTATGGGCCTAGAAACATTTTTTGTTTCTCTCCAAATGTTGCTCCACGGGCCATTACATGAATCGTGTAGCACCACATGACCCGTTTAGGCTCTCATCAAAACGATTATGACACTAACTTTTTCCAAGTGTCACAACTTCCGAATTTTGACTAGGTATCATATTGTGGGCACTCCATACGACTTGTGTAACCTCAAGTGAGGTGACACTTTGTCAATTATTCTCTTTATTTCATTAATGGTATTTTCATATATTTTATTTATTCTAATGATCTTTTTGGACTTCTAATGCTATCTAAAAATCCCCAAAAGACCTAAACCCTATTTCAAATGATCAAGTCATCAATCCCAACTTAAATACACTCTCATATTCTCTTAAAATCCTCTACCAAAACCCTGTTAATTCAAGGAAACTCAAGAACAAGTCTTGGATTCCAAGACCCCATTTCAAGCTTCAATTCTTTCTCAATTCAATTTGAAGAAACTCAAGGTCTAAGGGTATGTGAGCTTCAACCATTAGGTCCTTTCACCTATGGCACCTAACCTTCCTTTTTTCATAAATTGTATGTTTCTAAGTTGATTTACTTATGGGTATTACTTGTTATGAAATTTGATTATAAAACATGTTGGGGTTTCGTTAAGTGTGATTGTTTAAGCATGTTTTGAGCTATAAATTTAAGATCTATTATGTGATTTGATGAGGGGATTTGATGTATCTTGCATGAGGGTGTTACCTAGGATTGGTGGGTGGTTTTGTATTGAATTTTTGCACATAATTTCACTCTTGAATTGCATGATTTTGAACTAACATTGTACATCCGCCAAGTGTTTGATAAAGTGTCCAGTGATGTCTTCTTGAGCCATTGATGATCTATTGCATGACCTATGAACTAAGTAACTATATGATGATGAAAGGAATGTCTATTCATGTTATTTTCATGAATGATATCTATACTATTGCAAATTGACCATAACCAATTGAGGGGTTGATATCTCATTACCATGGATGGCAGGGTGTGACAACCATCAACCAATTGAGGGGTTGATATCTTAATCACCACGGATGGTAGGGTGTGACAACCATCAACCAATTAAAGGGTTGATACCACAATCACCATGGATGGTAGGGTATGACAACCATCAACCAATTGAGGGGTTGATACCTCACTCACCATGGATGGTAGGGTGTGACAACCATCAACCAATTGAGGGCTTCATATCTCAATCATCATGGATGATAGGATGTGACAACCATCAACCAATTGAGTAGTTGATATTTCATTCACCATGGATGGTAGGGTGTGACAACCATCAACCAATTAAGGGGTAAATACCTCAATCGCCTTTCCAAAGGTGTGGTAGGCCTTGGATTCTATAAAGATAGTCTCTTAATGCACATGTAATATGTTCTATATAAGAATGTTTTACTTCAAATATCATACGTACATGTCATATTATTATTTTGCTATCCATTGCTTATAGTTATGCATGCTTTTTATTTATTGTTTCAGTGCGTCCTATATACTTAGTACATTCAAATATACTAATGTATACTCTATGCCTACATGATGTTACTATATAGGGATTGGAGCTTCACTTGACCATCTTCCTCCTCCATGTGGCTAGTACTATCTCCCAAAGTAAGTTGGTGAGTCCTCAACTCCGAGGGCATGCTTCTTTGAATATATGCTCTATCCTTACTCTTATTATGTTGGAAACTTATGAATATGAGGGTGATCCCAGAGATTGTCTTGGCCCCCGCTCCTATCTATGTATTAGAGGTTTTGCTGGAACATTATGATGTATTAATGCTATACTTTGACTTTCTATGTATCTATGGTATCAACTATGTCCTTTTGCCCTATTTTTCCCTTTTTACAATCTCTTGATTTTGTACAATTGCTTTCGCCACCAAGGATCTGTAATGATATGCTAAGAGATTTTTTTGGGGTCTCTTCGGGTTCCCCATTCGTCGTGTCATGTCTAGGCCCTAGGTCCAGGTTGTAACAAACTTGTTATCAGAGCACTAGTTTGTTAATAGTCCTCGGCATCCAACACACTGCATTAATTAGAGTCTTATTCATAGTTGTGAAGCTCTCTCCATGACTATGAGTAAGAGGGTTTGAGGTACTTTAGGAATGATTCAATTCTTCATAATCTATGTGGTGCGGTAGAGCTAGGTCCTCTAGGGCTTATTACTAATTCCTAACTATTACATTTTGGAATATGTCTCAAGCTATTCAGGACGGTGACAAATTGAATGTGGAGGTTTGCAATGCTCTATGGGTATTTGCCAAGGCCATGACCATCTAACTCAACCAATCGGTAGGTGCCCTTGAAACTTCTAATGGTCAGAATGGAGAGGGGAAGGCAAAGAGAGCCCGAATTGATGTTGTACAATTGCTTCTGCCACCAAGGATATGTGATGATATGCTAAGAGGCTTATTTAAGGTCCCTTAGGGTTCACCATTTACTATATCACATCAAGGCCCTAGATCTGGGTCGTGATAGACCACTTGCCTTTGATAGAGTTTTCTTACAACAATAGATTCCATTTGAGCACTCAAATGGCCCAATATGAGGCACTCTATGGGAAGAGGTATAGCTTGCCAATTAGATGGTTTGAGGTAGGTAAAGCAAAGTTAATTAGACCATTCTTGTTTCCCCAAGCTATAGAAAAGGTGATGATCATTTGAGAGATGTTGAGGACTTCATAAAGTCGACAGAAATTCTACACAGATGTCATAAGGAAGGACTTAGAGTTTGAGGTTAGTGATTGGGTATATTTGAAAGTTTGGCCCATGAAAGATATGATGAGGCTTGGAAAGAAAGGAAAGTTGATTTCGCAAAATATTAGCCCATATCAAATCGTAAAGAGATTGGGCTATATGGCGTATGAGTTGGAACCACCATAAGAGTTAGCGACCATCCACGTGGTGTTTCACATTTCTATGCTCAAGAAGTGTTTGAGAGGTCTACATTTTGCAGTGGCTGTTAAGAGCATTAGAGTAAACGATAGTCTGAGTTATGAAGAGATCCCAGTCCAAATCCATGATCTGCAAGTTTACAAGTTAAGAACAAAAGAGATTGCGTAAGTCAAAGTATTAAGGAGGAACTAATTCGTAGAAGAGGCTACTTGGGAGGTGGAGGAGGATATAAAAGCTAGACACCCTAATTTATTCATGCCTGCTGATGATGAGAGAGTTGATGGCAGTGATTTCTCTCTAAATTTTCAAATTCCTATTCCTTGAGTTCTCCTTGAGTTCTTAATATGATAGACGATAGAGCTCTGGAGCCTGAGTGAGGATTAAAGTGATGTATTGACTGTTTGATTGTTTTACTTGCTGAATTTCTTGATTTACTAAATGCATGGGTGAGATGAAAGATGGTTGATTGTTAAAGACCATAGGAAAATTCGTTCCTTGACCAAAATCTCTAGTTTTCTCTTTATTCGAGGATGAATGATCCCAAGGAGGAGATAATGTAACACCTCCTAGTTCCTTCTCCCTAATCTGAAGTAGTTGCATAGAGGATGCTAACAAAAGACTAGGACATACTACCATGTTCACGAAGGTAATTTATGACTCATAGATAGGTCTACGACTTGTAGAATAGGTCTCATAAAACTTTAAGATGACTTAGTGAAATGTTCTAAGTTTGATGTCTACGTACGAGCTGGCATATTACTTATAAGGTATTTTACGGCTCCTGGAGGAGGTTTCATGTTAAATTTCAATAACTCAAAATTCAAAAACCCTTATTCAAGAGAGGTAGTTTATGACTCATAGGAGAGGTCTTGTGCCAATTTCCAGTAACTCAGATTTTCAGAACCCTCATTCACAATAGGATATCTACAACCCATAGAATGTCTATGGCTCATAGATGTAGTCTGATGATGGTCATACTCCAATAAGAAAGTGGTAGCTATCAGTAATTAACCTAACCGAGGTTAGGGTCGAATCCACAGGGAATATAGGGCTTGACTATAGGATTTCAGTACTAATCATTCCTAGTATCTATAACTACAATCTCTAAAGTGGGGAGGGGGGTTATGCTCTAAAAATAACATAAAATAAATGCTAACTATATTCGGGAAAATGCTTAATTTTGGGAATAACTTGGGAATTGTGTTCCTCATGGTTCATTAACTCAATTACCCTAGATAACATAACTTTGATTAGTGGATTGCATACAGGAGGGTAACTTAGGTTCTTCCAGCCCTCTTATGAAGGTGAATGTTGAATTTCACTATGGCTCTGGTCGGCTACCATGGCGTGCCAAATAACCGTTACCTATTGTCCCAGTCAACCTCCCATTGGTCAGGTTTGGTTGATTAGACAGGAAAAAATCAATCGAATCCTCTTATCTACTCCCCTTTTTATATTTGTTTGTACCTTAATCGGGATCGTGATAGTAGGCAGGGTTTGATGTTAGCCACCACCAAACAATATTAATGATTAAAAGAAATAAACAATACATGCAAAAACCCAATCATAAATTTGCACAAAACCTAGGTCATCTCAAGTCAACTACCCATGTTCCCACAATCCCAAGTTGTCGGTGCTTAGCTACTCATAGCTAAAGCAAAACACACAAAAATGCAAATAAGAGACATAGTTGAGAGTTTCACTAATAACGATAAAGGAAATAGGCACCACAAGTTGCGAACCCACAAGCTTGGTTTATCAACAATGCGTACGAAAGCAAGATTTGCAATTTCCAAAAATGATTCTTTAAAGAAGGAACAAAATATGCTACTCTAAACCTAAGAAAAGCTTCAAAATTATCTTAGAGTAGTGTCTATGGTCGAACTTTCTCAAAATAACCTAACTTAAACTATTTATTATGTGTACAAAATAACAATAAAATTTATGCAAAAAAGATAGCTGGCATCTGATAATTTTGCAGTTATGACTCGTAGGATAGCCTATAAGTCATAGATAGGGTCTCCTATTAGTATCTGGGCATCTTGGACTAAAGTGGTATGACCCATAGGTACAAGTTATTACTTGGGCTACGACTCATATATTGATTTCATAGTTTTGATCTTCAATTTTTGGTCCAACAATTTAGCTCTCTAATTCTCGCTACGAGTTCACCTGTATGAGTCATAGAGTGTCTTACGACTCATGGTCTGGGCTCGTAGGAGTGACCTTCACTTGGCAGATTTCTAATTTTTGGTCTCTAATTCCTGCTATGACACAACCTATGACTCGTAGTGTGAACTATGACTTGTAGGTGGGCTAATATGCCCTATGCTTCAGCAAGATCTGGAACTTTTCTTTTAAATCATGTCAACCTAACTTTTCTGCAAGATTAACACCAAAACACATTAAAACACTAAAAAGTTGCTTTATGAACTCACAAAATCCTTTGTTTCAGGCACCAAATGTGTTGTATTTTGACAGCACATCAACACCCTCAACTTAGAATTGTTGTTTGTCCTCAAGTGACGACTCAATCTACATAGAAAAAGAGAAATACATAGCAACTAGACTAATGGCATACATATCAACTTCTCTGATTTAGGTACCGAACTACCATTTTCAAAACAGGATTGTAAAATTATTTAGCAAACAAGAACATAATAAGATACCTGACAATCTAACCATGATAAGCTAAGGAGCATCAAACTTCCATAATCACTGGCATAGTCATATGCTAATCAAGTAGCGCAAATGCCCTCACTAGAAAGAAGTCCCTTATACTCACTCAAGCATATTCAGAAATCAAGGACTGAGGAAGTATTCTCACTCTCACAATTGAAATTCATACACAATGACTCACCATAAGCTTGCCCCCCTCCCCCACATTTTTTGGTTTAGTTCAGAAATGGATCGGGATCACTTTAGGACTTATTGGCTTGTAACATGGGTTCAGGGGCTTTGGTATGGTATTTTAGGCAAATTGTGACAAAAGCTATCCTTGAACCATGTTTACCAACACTTTTTGCTTTCATACTCCAACCCTTTCACCAACTCCTCCCTTATTTTCCCCTTTTTAAGCTTTTTCCTGGGTTTGTTCTTTCACTTTTCAGTTGTACCTTCATTTTGAGCTCATTTTTGCTAATCTTTTCAACTCAAGGCACTCTTTGATTTCTTTTTATTCACCCGACTCATGATTATTCATTTTCTTTCTTTTCACCTCAGCTGACTACCTCATTTTTGTTATTTTACCACAATAAGGGCCACCCTCAACTTAGGATTTTAGCCTCAGTCAAGGTTAACATGTTGAAGGATAGATCAGGGCGAATATTAGGGTATTTCATCAAAGGAGGTGAGGTTAGAAAGGTATCAAGAAAAAATATGAGTACATAAGAAGCTCAAGCATTTGGAACAACTGATTCACTAGTACATTTGGTAGGTCATTTAGTAAAAAGTGGGCTTACTATCAGAACAAAGGCCTAAGATCACTTCCAAATCAACCAATTCACTAAACCAATCTTAGAGTACTAGGGAAAGTTCCGAGTCCATACAATGATATATTAATGCATCAAAATAAGCTCACAACACACATGGCATTTGCATCCATAATCAAGTATAGACTCGCACGTCATGCCTTCAGTCTCAGCTTACCTTCACAATATCAGAACAAACATTGTCATATACCCCAAAAATATATAAATACATCAATAAGTACAACCTCAAAAAATTTTAGGCTACCCAATTTTGCATCAAAAGTTTAAAGAAAATTTAAGACCTATATATATGCCATAAAATAATATTACTATGCATTTACAAATTATCTAGACTTCTGAAAACACGCCGGTTCAACTGAAAATTAAACATCCACAACGAAAAAGAAACATGTCAAGAAAGCCTTGGGAGAACAAATAGTGGCAGTTATGGACTTGAGGCGACTCAGACTTCACCTTAATCAATAATTTCCACCACCACACCAAAAGATGATACTTTGTCCTCAAAGTAAAGACAAAAAAAAAGTAGATGCAAGGGGAGTACCTTGGGTTGCTTCCCGGGAAGCCTCTGGTTTAATGTCGCAGCACAATAAGAAACTGTTGCATTCATGCCTCTTTAAGGTCTCAATCTTCCACTATTTTGACCTCTGTCAGGTCACCCATATACCTTTTTACCCTTTGTCCATTGAATTTGAAAGCTTTGCCATCCCTACTCTCTAACTCAATAGCACCATGGCTAAAAACAGCACAACTCTGAAAGTCCCCATCCATTTACATTTGAGTTTTCCTAGAAACCATTTTGTCCTTAAGTTGTAAAGCAATATCATGCCTATAGAGGAAACTGGCGATCTTCACTTCTGCGATCTTGCTGAACCTTCATTCATTGTTTGTGCAAGGAGAAACTATCATAGGCTCGCAGTCTAAACTCATCAAGTTCATTTACTTGCATTAACCTAGAGGTTGTAGCTTCATGACAATTTAAATTTAGTTTCTTTAATGCCCACAATACTTTGTGTTCAAGTTCAACCGACAAGTGGTAGGCCTTTCCAGATACCAATTGATAAGGAGACATTCCGATGGGAGTTTGAAAGGCAGTTCAGTAGGCCCGAAAAGCATCATCCAAGCTCCTTGACCAATCAGTACGATGGACATTCACCATTTTGGATAAGATTTACTTTATTTACCTATTCGATACTTCACTTGCCCACTAATTTGGGGTGATACGGGATTGCTACGTGGTGCTTCACACTATAACTTTCAAGGAGGGCTTTGAATAGTTAGTTGCAGAAATAAGAACCCCTATCACTAATAATTGCCCAAGATGTACAAAACCTGGAGAAAATCTCTTTTGGAGAAATCCTGTGACACTTTTACCCTCATTATTCAATATACCTATGGCATCCACCCATTTGGAGAGATAACCAACTGCAACGAGACTATACTTGTTACTATGCTAGCTAACAAATAGTCCCATAAAATAAATGCCCCAAACTTTAAATAATTCGATGACCAAAATAAGATTCAAGGGAAGTTCATGCCTTCGCGAAAGTTCGCCCTCTCTTTGACATCAATCATACGACTTTACATAGTCATGTGCATCTTAATGAGTAGATGGCTAGTAATAGCCATACTGCAACACATTGTAAGCAGTTCCAGCTCCACTGTGATGGCCACCCACTAATGAAGAGTGACATGCTTCAAGAATGCTCATCATCTCTACTTCTAGGACACATTTATGAATGATCCCATTAGCACAGATGCAAAATAAATATGGCTCATCCTAGAAAAACTTCTTTACATCATGCATAAACTTGTGATTTTGATGGGTGTTTAAATCAGAGGGCACTGTATCACTCACCAAATAGTTGGCATAGTCTGCAAACAAAGGTATAAGATCATCTGATTCTTCCGAAACTCTTTCATCAAGGAATGATTCATTTATGTCCAACCCATCATCAAATTTCACCAGGCTTATCTTCCAATCTAGAAAAGTGATCAGCCACCTGGTTTTCTGACCCTTTTCTATCTATCACAGCAAAATTAAATTCCTGCAAGAGAAGTACCCACCTAATCTATCTTGGCTTGGCATCCTTATTTGCCATTAGATATTTGAGTGCCAAATAGTCTGTGCACATAATCACTTTAGCTCCCAATAATTACAAACAGAATTTTTCAAATGAAAACACTAATGCAAGCAATTCTTGCTTGATCATGGTGTAATTCTTTTGAGCCATATTTAGTGCTTGGCTAGCATGATAGATCGGGTGTAAGACTCTTTCTCTTCATTTCCCCAACATCATGCCGAGTGCCACTCTAGTCACATCATACGTTAGCTCAAATGGTTGTGACCAATCTGGAGCTACAATAATAGGTGTTTTAATTAGCCTTCTTTTCAATTCTTCAAAGGCGTGCATGCATTTATCATCAAATACAAACTTGGCATATTTCTATACCAATTTATATAAGGGTTGTGAGATCTTGGAGAAATTCTTTATGAAATGACAGTAATATCTGGCATGGCCTAAGAAACTTTCGATACCTTTTACTAAGATTGGTGGTGCCAATTTTTCTATCACCTTAATTTTTGCTTTATCCACCTTAATTTCCTTGCCCAAAATTTTATGACCAAGAACGATCTCCATAAAATGACATTTCTCCCAATTTAGCACCAAATGACTCTCAACATATCTCTGCAACACATCATGCAAATGCAAAGGACATTTTTCAAAAGACTGGCCAGCGACACTGAAGTCATCCATGAACACCTCAATAGTATTTTCAACCATGTCCGAAAAGATAGATATCATGTATCTCTAAATGTGACTGGAGTGTTAAAAAGTCTAAAGGTCATTATATTAAATGCAAAAGTACCATAAGGACATGTGAATGTTGTCTTCTCCTGATCCTCAGATGCAATAACAATTTGATTTTAACAGGAGTACCCATCATGGAAACAATACCATCCCTTTTTTGCCAATCTGTTGAGCATCTGATCCATGAAGGGCATAGGAAAGTGGTCCTTCTCAGTGGAAGTATTTCATTTTCTATAATCCATACTCACTCTCCATCTGGTGACTGGTCTCATGGGTATCAACTCATTCTTTGCATTAGGCACCATTGTGATACCTTCCTTCTTTGGAACACAATGCATTGGACTCATCCACTCACTATTAGC
This sequence comes from Solanum sejunctum, assembly GCA_025642045.1. Lineage (NCBI taxonomy): Eukaryota > Viridiplantae > Streptophyta > Magnoliopsida > Solanales > Solanaceae > Solanum > Solanum sejunctum. The sequence goes on along the minus strand of JAOTQJ010162834.1, from coordinate 3,804 downwards.
AATTAGGTAGATTACTCTTGTATATAGCCAATTGATGATCTCTTTCCTCACAACCTCTTACATTGGGGGGTTCAACGACCTTTGATGTTCAATACTCAACTTGTAATCTTTGACTAACTAAATATTGTGAGAGCATATCCTAGGGGGAATATTAATGATATCTGCAGTTGCCCATCCAATGGCTCGCTTATACTGCTTGAGAACTGAGACTAGGCTTTTGTTTGAGCTTCACTTAAATTTGCTGCAATGATGACAGGTAATGTACTACTCTCTCCTAAGTAGGCGTATTTCAGATGCACTAGTAGTGCCTTTAACTCTAACTCTAGTGGCCCTTCTACAAAAGGCTTTGTAGGTGGTGTCTCCCTGTTGCATAAATCCAACTCCAACCATGCCTGCCACCTTTGCCCAAATAACTCTCCTAGAGCATTTACCATTTCCTCATAATCAAGAATACTATCACCCTCAAAGTTCATCATCATGGCTGCCAAAGGATCTACACCATGCCTCAATTCTATAGAATTTAGGCTTCATCTTTCTTATCAAATAATATCATTAAGATGACTTGGAACTACAAACTCTTCTCATCCTACTGACCCACTTGAAACACCACTGATTCCTTACCAAGCCAGAAAGTGAGTAGACTCTTCTCCATATCTACTAATGCTCGTCCTGTGGCTAAGAAAGGTCTTCCCAAAATGATTGGAACTGCAAAGTCAACTTCACAGTCAAGTATAACAAAATCTAAAGGAAATATAAATTTGTCTACCTTTACCAACATATCATACAAAATTCCCACAAGATTCTTGATTGTTCTGTCTACCATCAACAACCGCATCATTGTAGGGACAAGGCTTCCCAAACCAATTCTGACTATGGAGAGAGGCATTAAATTGATGCTAGATCCCAAACCACACAGTACTTTAGCAAACGCTATTTCTCCTACAGTATATGGGAAGGTAAATGCACCCAGGTCTTTGTGCTTTTGCACCAATTATTTTGTAGTGATGGCACTAAAACATTGAACATCGCTAGAGAGGACTTGACTCACTTTTAGCTTCTTTTTTACTAGATCCTTAATCCATTTGGTATGTCGTGGCATCTTTTCAATGGCCTCAACTAAAGGAAGGTCTACTAATAATTTTTCTAGCATTCCCAAAAATTGTTCAAACTTGCCATCCTCCTTTCTCTTTCCAAGCCTTTGAGGGAAAGAAGGAGGAGGCCTAGGAAAGGTTTTATACTTCTAACATTTCTCTTCTATGTTGCATGCTTAGGTTCCTTCGTTTATTCTCTTTTTGTGGTTCCCATTCTTCACCTTTTGCATATAAGGATCTATTGTACTCTTGCCACTTCTCGTCATCACGGCCATGTAATGTCCTTCATTTTTAGGATTTTGAACCATGTTGTTTGATAAGGTGCCCTTCTAGAGTTGGTTCAACTTTGAAGATATCTGTCTGAATTGTTGTTCAAGTTGCTTGATTGTCACAGAATGAGACTCTATTTTCTGGTTTATGCTTGAAATATTGGCCTTCATTCCCTTCAAATTCTCATCATAGTGATCCACCCTCTTCAACAATTTATTGAACATTTCTTGAATCCTTGAACTAGTTGATCCAGCATCACGGTTATATGGTGGTACATAGTGACTATTTCTGTAGCCTTCTTTTTTCCCCTATTCTGTGTTCGATAATCTTTCTCTTTCAGAGTATCCATCCCTATTATCTCTGTATGCCATTTCTTGAGTGAAGTTTTGACCTTGATTCCCGGAACCTTGCCTCTAATAATCCGAGTTGGATCCTTGGGGGTTGTTCCGGAAACCCATTGCTTATTTGCTTACATAACGGAAATCCTTATCAAAGAATTGATCATCATATAAAGGATTGATTGGGGTTTGGTGAGCTATTACTTTCACGCTAGCTTGGTTTTGCTTCAAAACCAATTCCATGCTTATACGAAGTTGAGCAAGTTGCTCTATAATCTCTTCATTCACTTTCGCTTGCTCACTATTTGTGGTAACCACATAAGAACTCTTTGTTTTACCATGCTCACTCTGATCCCATGCTTTGTTGGTCTTCACCACTTGCTCCATTCTTTCTGCCACTAACTCAAATAGTTGATCAAGAAAAACACCTCCCATGATTGTGTTGGCACATGCTTCGCCATAATCATTAAGTTCTTTGTAAAAGATCTCAACCAAAGCATCATTAACAATCTTATGATCAGGAACCATTCTCAAGCATTTGGTGAATCTCTCCAATGTAGTGCTAAGAGAGTCTCTAGGAAACTGCTCGAAGTTATTAATTTGTTCCTTAAGCTTCAGCTTCTTCGACCTTGGAAAATATTTTTCTAGGAACACCCTCTACTGCTCAGCCTAACTCGTGATGGTACCCGGAGGGAGTTCAGGCAACCATATTGCTGCATTGCTAGTCAGTGACAACAGGAACACCCTTACTCCAACAGAGTCAATAGAAATATCTTGTGTCCCCATGACACTTTTGAACACAAAGATGACATTTTGGAGATAACAGTGGGGATCCTCTGATGGTAACCTGGTGAATAGGCCACAATTTTGGAACATCTGGAGCAATCCACTTGATACTACAAACTTAGTATTTGCTGGTAGAGGGGGCAATATTATAGAGACAGTAACAACCATTGCCATAGGGTATAGTCAGTATTGATTCCAGCCGTAAGCATTTGCATTGAAGTCTCTGAGATATGGCCGGTTAACCCTTGGTGGTGGATTCTCCTCTCTTCTTAAGTTTTCCTCGTTCATATGCATATCCTCCTCAACCTCAATACTCATTCACTCGAGCCATCCTTCTTGGTAGTCGATGGATCTCCAAATTTAAGGGAGCTAAGGGATTGCCTTGGCTCCTTATGTTGGGCATACAACCTAGTATACCCTGCAAAAGAAATCAAACAACAAAAACGAAACAAAAGTAAAGTACAAAAGACTAGAGAAATTAACACTAGAATTAACTAATAGTGAAATAAAATCAAATCTATCCATATTCCCCGGCAACGGTGCCATACTATTTTATGATAGTCATGCTCCAATAAGAAAGTAGTCACTATCAGTATTTAACCTAATCGAGGTTAGGGTCGAATTCATAGGGAATATAGGGCTTGGCTATAGAATTTGACTACTAATCATTCTTAGTATCTATAACTACAATCTCAGAAGGGGGGTTTGTGATTCTAAAACAAAATAAAATAAATGCTAACAAGATTACGGGGAAATGCTCAATTTTGGGAACAAATTGGGAATTGTGTTCCCTATGGTTCGTTAACTCAATTAACCTAGATAACATAACTATGATTAGTGGATTGCATATAGGACAACAACTTAGGTTCTTCTAGCCCTCTTGTGAAGGTGAAGGTCAAATTTCACCATGACGGTTGGTCGGCGACCATGGCTTGCCAACTAACCATTACCTATTGTCCCAGTCAACCTCCCTTTGGTCAGGTTTAGTCGATTAGATAGGAAAATATCAATCGAATACTATCATATAATTTTTTTCCCTATTCATCACTACCTTTGTTGGGATCATGATAGTAGGCAGGGTTTGGTATTCTCCACCACCAAATAATATTAATGATGAAAAGAAATAAATAATACATGCAAACCCCCAATCATAAATATGCACAAAACCTAGCTCATCTCAAGTCAACTACCCATGGTTCCCCCAAGTTGGGATGCTTAGCTACTTATAGCTAAAGCAAAACATACAAAAATGCAAATAAGAGACATAGTTGAGAGTTTCACCAATAACAATGAAGGAAATAGGCACCACAAGTTGCAAA
>JAOTQJ010162815.1:0-27415 GCA_025642045.1 Solanum sejunctum | reverse complement strand
TTCTAAAGTGTAGTCTTTAAGATTTAAATTATTAGTGGGGTCATATGTTGTGGCTTTTTTTGATTGGTCCAAGTGGAGTCTTGGTTTTCCTATTTATATATACTTATATCTCTTGTGTGCAAGAGAAGTTCCATACTTAGAAAAAAAAAGAGAAGCCTAGAGAGTCATAAGCAACCCTCTCGGGTTGCTACATCTTATCCGCAATCAGTGCATAATTTCTTTTAAGTTATATTTCATGTACATTATTTTATCCTTACATATTCAGTACATTATCTCGTACTGAGTCCCTCCCGGGGGACCTGCATTTCATGCTGCAGGTGCAGGTGCTAGTAGATCTCCCCAGTAGAGTATAGGATATTCAGCTGCTATTACCAAGCTCCAGGTTGCTTCAGAGCTTTGGGTGTGTTTAGATCTTATATGTTCATACTATAATTCAGACGGGTCTTGTCCCAAGCATTTGTAGATTCTTTTTCTTGCTAGAGGCTTTGTAGACTATGTAAAGTTAAAGGATGGTCATGTCTCGTACTTAGACACTGTGGCCCCAACGGCCTAGCTATACACATCTCCTTTTAGCTTGTTAATACTGTTTATATTCTTAGAAGTATGCCAAACATATAAATTCCTCATAATATGTACACAAAGCGCATAGATATAGGTTGGTTCTCCTGAGCCCTATCGGCAGCGGGTGCCAGTCTGCCCTAATGGCAACTTTGGGTGTGACAATGCTAGTCCTCCAAAGCACCTTCACAGACATGACATCCTTATTTCTCAACTTCTTGACTTGTCGATCCAAAATTTATACCAGCTATTCTTCATAAGTCAAGGTTTTTCCAACAATCACAACACCCAATGGAACTATGCAACTTGCATCACCAATGCACTTCCTTAACATAGATACATAAAAAAACAGGGTGAACCAACTCCATCTCATTAGGTTACTCAATATCATAAGCTACCTTTCCAACCCCTTCTTAAAATATTGTAAGGACCCACAAATCATGGGCTCAACTTGCCCCTATTGCCAAAACAAACAACACCTTTCATAAGTGAAACTTTGAGATAAACCCAATCTCCCACATCAAATCAAGATCTACCCTCCTCATATCCGAGTATGACTTTTGTCAGCTTTGAGACATTCTCAATTTGTCTCTTATAATCCTCACTTTTTCCATAGCCTCTAAGACCAAATTCGGGCCTAATAATGCTATTTCACTTGCTTAAACTAGCCAACCAGTGATCTACAATGGAACTATCTCGATGCTAGAATGATAACTTTTGTTTTATGCAAACTCAATAAGAGGTAAGTGATCATTCCAATTACCTTTAAATTCCAAAACACATGCTCTCAACATATCCTACAATGTTTGAATGGTCCTTTTATCTTGACTAACCATTTGAGGATGAAATGCGGTGCTCCGCTTAACTTTGGTACCCAAACCTTGTTCGAATGCCTTCCAAAAATGAGAAGTGAATTGAGGACCACAATCTGATATTATTGACAAAGGAACACCATGTAACCAGACTACCTCATGAATATATAACCTTGTATAATCTTCAACACTGTACAAAGTCTTAATTGACAAGAAATGAGCTGATTTGGTCATACAATCCACAGTCACCCAAATTGAATCATATTGTTTCCAAGTCCTAGGCAATTCCAAAATGAAGTCCATATTGATTTCCTCCCACTTTCAAGTTAGGATTTCAATGTCTTGAGCTAGCCTACCAGGCCTTTGATGCTCAACTTTGACTTGATGACAATTTAGACACTCGGACACAAACTTGGCTATGTCATTTTTCATATTACCCCATCAATAGACTTCCGTCAAATCTCGATACATTTTGGTACAACCTGGATAAAGGAATAAGATGAATTATGAGCCTCTTGTAAAGGTTCTCAATCCGTCTATATCTGGCACACACAACTAGCCTTGGTGTCTAAGGACACTATCTCCCCCTTGTGAGAAAGCCTCCACTTTCTTTTGTTCAACTAATTTCTTTAATTCAATCAAAGTAGGTTCAAGGGCTTGCTTTGACTTCACATCAACAATCAATGAAAATTGAGACCTATTATGAACAAATATGCCACCAGCATTAGCACCTTCCAACCTAATACCTAATCTAGCCAACTGATAGACTTCCTTTGCCAACTCTTTCTTTTTACCCTTAACGTGACTCATACTACCCATGATTATTCTACTCAAAGCATCAACCACCAAATTGGCCTTACCAGGATGGTAGTAGATACTCATGTCATAGTCTTTGAGAAGTTCAAGCCATCTTTATTGCCTTAGATTCAAGTCCTTTTGAGTGAACACATACTACAAGCTTTTCTGATCGATAAATACATCCACGTGTCACATACTGCAAGCTTTTGTGACCTTACTATTTTGCATCAACACACAACCCAACCCAATAATAGATGGGTCAGAATATACCACAAAACTATCCAAACCATCTAGAAGAGTCAAGATGGGAGCCGAAGACAACTTATCTTTCAATGTCTGAAAACTCTTCTCATATTTATCAGACCATACAAACTTGGACTTTTCTGGGTCAATTTGGTCAAAAGCGATGCGATTAAAGAAAACCTTGCTACAAACCATCGATAGTAACCTGCTACACCTAAAAAACTCCTTATATTAGATAGAGTTAAGGGTCTAGGCTAGTTTTGCACAACTCAGTCTTCTGTGTCTCCACCATAATACCTTTATCAATAACCACATGGCCAAGGAAAGAAACTACCAAGGAAAGAAACAACTTTCATCCAAACTTCACACTTGCTGAATTTGGCGTACAATTTCTCATCTCTTAACGTTTGAAGGGTTGTTCTCAAATGTTCCTCATATTCCTTGTCACTTCGGGAGTAGACTAGTACGTCATCAATAAAGACCACAATAAAAATATCAAGGTACGATTTGAAGACTTGATTCATAAGATCCATAAAAATAACTGGTAGATTCATCCATCCAAAAGACATCACCAAAATTTCATAGTGTCCATACCTTGTTATAAAAGCTATTTTAAGATTTTCACTTTCCCTAACCCGTAACTGGTGATACTCAGAACAAAGGTCGATCTTAGAAAAATGCCTAGCTCCTAATAGTCAAATAAATCATCTATCCTCGGAAGTGGATAACAAATCTTAATGGTGACCTTGTTGAGTTGACAATAGTGAATGTACATTCGGAGTGACCCATCCTACTTCCTTACAAACAGAATAGGTGCACCCATGGGATTTACTAGGCTTAATAAATCTCTTCTCTAATAAATCCTTCAACTGATTCTTAAGATCTTTCAACTTCGCTGGTGCCATCCTATAGGGTGGGATAGATATAGGTTTGGCTTTGGGAAGGAGATCTATGCCAAAATTAATTTTTGTTTGGGGAGGAATACCAAGAAGATCTTTGAAAACACATCCAGAAACTCATTGACAATAGAAACTTACTCAAAATAGAGAACCTTAGAAGACATATCTCGCACCCTAACCATATGATAGATACACCCCTTAGATATCATCTTATGAGCTTTAAGATATGAAATAAACGTACCTTTTACCACAAAATCTTACCCTTCTCTCTCAATAAGGGTTCATTCAGAATTTGGAATTTAACTATATGGGTTCTACAAATAGGGTGGCATAAGAGGCATGCAACTAGTCCATACTAAGGATGACATCAAATCTACTATAAACAATTCAAGAAGATTGCTCAGAAAATTGTTATGCATAATAGACATAGGAACATTTTTAAAGACTCTTTTAGCCACTATTGATTGACCCACAGGAGTAGACATAAGAAAAGGGCCATGCAAAATTTTGGGACTTAAATTGAACCATTTGGCAAGGAAAGGGGTTACAAAGGATAGCTTGGCACCAGGATCTAACAACACCTAAACATCAAAATCAAAAACTTTCAACATAACCATGACAACATTTGGCTGATCTTTCACCTCTTGCCTCCAATGTAATGCATAGAAACTATTGTTGCAAGGACCACCACCTTGTTGTACAGCTTATGACTTTTGGGCCGCCTGTACATCTTTCCCATGTGGCCGAATACCCTTACCCTTATTATGAGTCTTGGGATAAATGGCAATTTTGTGACCTAGTGGGTCATATGCAAAGAAACTACCCAACTCCCAATAGCACACACCACTATGGTTCTTACCACACTTTTTACATGTCGTCCAAGATTGAGCATGGTTACCAATTTGTTGACCCTTAGTATGTTGGGATCAATCATTAGTATGCCTTTGGTTGAAGGCTTCGAAGACCCTTGTTGTTGGAACCTTTGGTTTTGATGATCTGGGTTACCATCACCACCCTTGTGACCTTAATACTCGCTATCATACCTCAACCTCTAAGCATTATTTTTTGTCAACTTGTGAATCTTCTTTTCTTCAAGTTGCTCGACATAAATGATAAGCCGAGACAAATCCATATCTTAGATTAGTAGGTTAGTTTGTCATTCTTCAGTGATGAGGTCAAAAACTCCCAAAACAGACACATTCATCCTAGCCCTAGGCTCGAATACCAATATAGGAGCATATTTGGATAGTGTGTTGAATTTTAGTGAGTACTCGCAAATGCTCATCGACCCTTGTCTCAAATTCATAAACTCTTTTATTTTGGCTTCTATTTATACAAGAGGGAAAAGGAAGTCCAAGAATGCAGCCTTGAATTCTTCCTAACCAATTGGACCACCAAGCACCCTTTCACCTTCCCATTGATCATACAAAATTTGGGCAAGGCTTTTAAGTTGGTAGGCCTCCAACTCCGCCTTCTCCTATGATGACACACTCATAATCGAGAGAACCTTGTATCTCTCATTAATGAACTCCATGGGATCCTCATCAATTCTATTACCATGAAATTTTGGAGGGTCCATACGGGTGAAATCTCTCACCCTAGCTGCCTGCATGGGACCTTGAGGCGTTGGAGCTTGAGGTGGAGCTTGCATAGCCTGATTGACAACCATTTGAGCCAATAATGAGATAACATTTCTGAACTTGGCATGGGACACATTATCCTCCTCTCGAGGTTGAGGAACCTCATGTACAGGAATATTTCTTCTTAGTGACATCTTTTACAGTGCAATGAATAAGTCATTAGAAGGAAGGATATCTTAAGTTACTCTAAGGCACGAACTAATTTAAACAAAGAAGTGAGACAATCCTAAATATCTCATAGCCTCCTATTCATAGTTGTGGATTTCCAAGGATCATTTTAAAACATTATTCTCTGATACAAAGCTTGTCACGACCCAAACCTAGGAGCTAGGTGTGACACGGCAAATGAGAACTCGAAGGCCCCTAAACAAGCCTCTTAAATCATAGTTTCACATTATAGGTTTAAATGTTAAATGACAATAGATGACAATGGAATATAGGGAATGGGTCTAAGGGACAACTTGTAATCATAAGCGGAAGCATAACTTAAATAGTTTAAAACATACCAAATGTAGCAATGGTCTAGACACACCTGTAAACAGTAATAATAAACAAAGCCAAGAATATAAGTCTAGGCCCCTCAATACTTAGTCAAAATGAAATTACATCAAATATCTGAATAACAAAAGCAAAGCTTGAAGATAAAGGTTTTGTTGCCGGTAAATGGGAACTCACCAAAGCTCAAAGTCTTCACGAGCAATCTAACCATGCGGAGGATAATAAGGTAGATCACCTATTCCTACATGATTATAGCACGTAGGCAAAAGTGCAGTTAGTACTTTGAAATGTACTAAATATGTGGTATGCAATGCAACAAGTAAATATAATGACAAAGAATACTTACCCAACATGACAAACTCCGAGCATAAACAATATATTCAATTCCAAAGTAAAGCGTAAAGTAATGCCATGAAAATGCATAGAGAAGCACACAAGCAATTATAAGTGTGGAAATAAGACCATAACCGACAAAATCATATGAGCTATAATATGGAATATCGATGTCATACTCCACACCGGCCAAAAGTGAGTCAACTTGCAAGGGTATAACTCTAGAAATGAAAATACTAGATGGATCCACTAGTCATAAAGCCTAAAAAAGCATAATCAAAATATCTTACGTGGAACATGGTTATGAGATTAGAATTTTTATATGAGACCCTTTAGGTCGAGTCCCACTCCTAACTCATTTGGTGCTAAGTCAAAATCCCACAAAAATGGACAATGCATAATCAATATAATCAAAAATTAATTTAGTTCAAACAGTATTAACTTATCAAAAGAATCAAACTTGTATTTAGAATAGCTCCTTAACAAATATTCAAAACAAAAATGGAATGGGTCTCAAGTCACTCAACATCATTTCATACTTGTATTCACTTATTTTTGTTCAAAATCATAAGTTCATGTTATGCCATGACAGCCAAATAACCAAAGTTCATAACTCAAGTTAAATTACGTTTAGAAACTAGTTTAATAACCTTAAAACCATCAATTTGATATTTAAACAAAGTAACAATAATCATAGGAACATTTTAGGATAAAAATCGTAATAACTTATTTGTGTATCTAACACTTGAAAATCTAGACTAGATTAAATAATGCAAATCTGAAATGCTTGAATTAAGACCTTAATAAATATACATAAATCATCATAAAATGTATGAATAACCATAATTTAAGCAAATATCAATTAGTATACAATTATACATAAACCAAAGATTGAAAATTTTATAATTCAAAATTTAGTTTACAAAGAGGACTTCTTGGTTGAAAGGAAATCATGAATAAAACCCACAGACCTTGCTTGATTAGCCTTAAAAAAATGAAGAGATTTGGTGGAGATCCGAGAGAATTCTTATCCTAAGTGTTGAGAGAGTTTTGGGAGAGCAATGTAGATTAGAGGATTTGGTTTCTTTGAAGTGTGATGCAGATACTAAGTAGAGAGGGTATTTATACTGATTATTTTTTAGGGTGGGGGGTTTATAAGGTTTATTTAATTACTAAAAGTGGTCAAAACGTGGGGGGAGAAAGGAATGAAATCATGTGCTTCAAAGTTACTTTTTGACTTACTTTTAAAAAGAAGAAAGAAGCCAAACACAAGGGATTGGGCAAGGGACCTAGGCACGAAAGCATTATCCTTTCCCATGGTGTCATGGCATGGCATAGTATGGTCTCAAGTCATGCTAAGGGCATGCCAAAGGTGCCCATGCAAGCCATGTAACAATGGCAAAAGAATTACTATCAAAATAAGTCAATTTCACAATCTTCACACATACCTTCATTTTGGATAATTCCAAATGCAAACCAAACTTCATCTTTAGTCTTAACTTCACATAACGTTGCCCCAAAAATATTATAGCAAGGATAAACTAACTGCCCTTCCAAGACCACCTTAACAATTACATAACTAAACCAAGTTAATTGCTAAGATAACTTACATATCAAATCTTACTTAACTCAATAGGAATTAACTTGAACATTTTGTTTCATGCAAGTATAGGCGTAAAAATACTTTGTACACTATAGGCATCCTATGTCCCTCACTGTAGGATGGTCCTCCTTCAGCCCAAAAGTGAAAATGTACAGTTACACTCAGTTTGTCATTCCAAATACCTTTTGTAACATCTTCAAATTCTGATCTAAACTTCACAAAATAATTAATTTGTATACTTTCCTTTCTTAAAATCCTCCTTACACTATTCCAACTTAAGTAGACAGAATTTCAGGGTCGTTACATTACCTCCCACTTGGGATCATTCATTCTACAATGATGAGAATGTAAGTTAATGCACGAATTTCCTTATGAACTCTAACAATCTATCATCCCTCAAATCACTCATGCAATCAATTAATCAAGGAATGCAACATATATAATAATCAAACTATCAACACATCATATCAATCCCCTCTCAGACCCTAGAACTCTATTATCTATGATATGAAGAATAAAAGTAGAATTCAAGGAATGGAAAATCATAAATTTAGAGAAACGATTATTACCTTCTGCTCTCTCATCTTCAACAGACAAGAATAAATGGGTATATCTAGCCTTCATGTCCTCTTCCGCCTCCTAGGTAGCTTCTTCTATGAATTGATTCCTCCCAATACTTTAAAAGATGTAATCTCTTCATTTCTCAATTTTCAAACCTAATAATCAAGGATTTGGATAGGAATCACCTTATAACTCAAACTATCCTTTACTCCAATACTCTTGACTGACACTACCAACAGTCGATCTCCCAAATATTTTTTAAGCATAGAAATGTGGAAAACCGGGTGGATAGTTGCTAGCTCTGATAGTAATTCTAACTCATATTCCACTTTGCCCATTCTTGTTATCATTTGTAAGGTTAAATGTATCCCGAACTCAGTTTTCCTTTCTTCCCAAATCTTATCACCCCCTTCTTGGTCGATACTTTCAAATATACCTAATCATTGACCTCAAACTCCACATCTCTTCTTCCATTCGTGTAGGATCACTAGTGACTCTATGCAGTCTTCAATCTTTCATGAATGACCTTTACTTTCTCCATGTCTTGGTGAACTAAATTTGGTCTAATTAACTTTGCTTCTCTTACCTCAAATCATCTAATTGGCAATCTACACCTCCTTCCCATAGAGTGCCTCATATGGGGCCATCTTAATACTCAAATGGAAGTTGTTATTGTAAGAAAACTCCATTAGAGATAAGTGGTCATACCAATTACCTTTAAAATCAATAGTACATGCTCTCAACATATCCTTCAATATTTGAATAGTACACTCTGCTTGTCCATCAGTCTGTTGGTTAAAGATAGTGCTAAAATGCACCCTCATACCCAATCTCTTTTGAAAAGAACTCTAAAACTAGATGGTGAATTGAGCTCCTCTATCTAATATGATAGACAAAGAGACTCCATGCACTCTAACAATTTCCCTTAGGTATAGTCGAGAATAATCTTTTGTAGTGTTAGTCATCTTGACTACCAAGAAATATGCAGATTTTGTCATACTGTCAACAATCACCCAAATCTAATCATACTGTCTGCGGGACTTTGGTAAACTTGTAACAAAGTCCACGTTAATTGATAACATGGAAAGTAGAGATGGCACCAACCTGAGTGGCATGTACCCCTCAAGACCATTCACAAGGAGTCAAGCAAAAAATCTCCAAGACCTACAAACAATGTTCATGAAAAAGAAAGCATTGGAGGAGCTTGAGGGTCACCAAAAAAAGGGTTACAATGTGTAGAAGGTATATCAAGGTGAAGAGAAGGAAGAAAAGAGGTCATGTGTGCAAATGGTTGTTACTTGAATTCAAGGATTTGAAAAGAAGGCAACTAAACAAGGTCCTTACTCATTAAGGGTAAAACTGTAAAGAAAATGTCTTCTTTTATTTATTTAGTATAAATAATCTTATTTTAGCATTTGGAAGACTTAGACTATGTTAAATATTGAATTCACAAATTGTAATATCTTCTTAGTGAGTAATTAGGGTAAACTCTTAGAATAGTTAGTTGACTTGTTTGCTTGATTAATTAAAGCTTGGCCAGTTGTAGCTCTTAGTTTCCTTCAATTTTTCCGTTTAGGCTTTCATTTAAGTTGTTAAAATCAATTGGAAGGTAAGGGTTTTAGTCCCTTGTTGCCCACAACTTTAATAGTTTGAATTTAATCCACATATTTAGATTTTATTTGGTTTGTTGAAATCAATTAGGAGGTAAGGGTTTTAGTCCTTTATTGCCCATAATTTCAATAGCTTGAATTTAATCCACATATCCTTCTATCTTTGTTTCCTTTTTTTTTTCTTTCTTATTTGATCTTTATCATTTGGTATCAAAAGCTTAGATTTAGATTTGTTTTCACAAATCTATGTCTTGAAATTTTGATCCACTCGAAAATTCAAAAGAAATCCAAAATCTTTTCTTTGGTTTATTGTTTTTGACAATAGATACTTGTTCACTGGTATTCGTTTAGCCTAAATCTCAAATTCCATTCAATTTGGAGTTGTGGAAGTGAAGTTGCCATTGAAGGATTTTGAGCATTCAAGCTTTTCAAATTTTGAAAGTGGGTTATTTGATTGAGAAGAAATTGAATGTTAATGATCATTGGAGTTCGTTCTCTACATCAAGGAGAAGCTAATCTTAAATTTTGAGCCAATTCCAAGTTGATTTGATGGTGTAGGGATTTATTGTGTTTTCTTGGTGTTCTAGGTATTCTTGAAGATATTTAAGTGTTGTTGAAGAAAAGAAGACCAAAAGGCACATTTGATCCTTTTTTTCCAAGTCAAAGTTGGTCAAGGTGTTGGTTGGCTCTTATTGGAAATTTAAACAAAAATAATAATAAAAAATAATTTTCACATCACCACCAAATCGGTGCCAAGTTAGTGACCTGCAGTGACTCAGCATTCCAGGCCTTTCCAGATGCTCCATGTGGTGTGTGAAGCCCAACTCCATGGGAGGTTTTTGGGGCATAAAATATTTTCTAAGTGTCCAAACGATGTGATTCTTTTTTTAAAATTTTTGTGCTTTGATTTTCCAACTATTTAGAAAGTAATTAATATCTTTAACTACTTGTTAACTAGTTTTAATCATCAAATCATCAAATCAAACCCCTTTCAAGTCATGAACACCTTAAGGCTTCAAAACTTTTTCTAAGTGTCCAAACTCAATTCTTCTTCTTTGTCACTCATTTTTATTTCATTCCTCAACTATTTAGCAACTAATTAAAATCTTTAATTACTTCTTAACTAGTTTCTAAACAACAAATCACCTCTTCGATTCTTTAAATTAGGTAACAACAGGTAATCTCTTCTACTTTTGTTACTTATTTTTTTAGTCTGATATTTATTGTGCCTCTTTCTTCTAGTTTTTCTTCTTTTATTCATGTTCCTGATTTTTTTTGAGTCATCCTTCTTTCAAGAGTCATAATAATCCACTCCACTATAAAGGATAGGTGACCTTGAATTGATTGAGCAGAGCTAGTTCACTATCAATTTTGAGACGACGCCATAGAAGGTGCATTGAGAGTTACATACGAGTGATGTGAAGATTTTGTTACAAATATTGTTTTGAGTATTTTAGGTATCATGTATAAAACAAGTCCAATTGGGGAAGGTTCAAAGAACATCATGGAAACTCTTGCTTACTTTTCCAAAAAAATAGAGAAAATGAATAGAAGGAATGGAGGTTTGGAGGAAAGGTTGGTATGGGTGGAGAATATGAATTGAGGGAAAGCAATTCAACCAGAAAATGAGGATATAAGGAGGGTATCAATGCATTTCACCACCATTACCGCAGCACAAGCCCATAATCTATGTTTTCCTCTACAAAGCCTAACCCGAAGTCCAAAACCCCGCTTTCCAAATGAACTACAAACCATCCAAGATAAGATACATCACCTCCACCAAATGTACCACAAATTCCCTACCAAACCTACCAATACCAAAAATCACCTCTATGATGAAATGTATAGAGATCTCAACAATGATGAGTTTGGGGAGTATGAGGGTAGGGATACCTATCAAATACAAAGGGAAGGAGTCTGACCTCAGCATTTGGGGTGGGATCATGGCATGGGAGGCTAAGATTATTGGTATAGAGGAGATAGAGTAAGGAATAGAGGAGATAGGATGAGAGGGCAAATTTTGCTTGCTTCATGGAGAAAGGAAATTCTTTGCTTGATAATGATGAAGACTTGAAGGTGAATTCCACTCTTTCATGTGTTGTGAGAAGAATTAAGGGAGCCCTTTTCCAAAGAAGAACTTGATCAAAAGGGGAATCTATTTGATGTTAGGTGAAAAATTCAAGATAAAGTGTGTTATTTAATCATTGATGGTGGAAGTTCCATTGTTGTTCCAAGGGAAGGAGGTTCCTTGACTAAAAATAAGGAGAATATATGCATGATAGCAAAGCCAAGCAAGTGTTTAAGGGGTATGGATGAGGGACACTTTCTAGTATGCCGTGTCAACACCCATCATTTATTGCATGCTAACCAAAATACTAGCATTTTGCCTAGTATTGTTTCTTCTCTTTTGTAGGACTATGACAAAGCAAGGTAAAGAAAATCTGGTAGCAGATGACCTATCAAGAAGGTTTATGTTGGTGACTACCTTGGCGTCTAGAATGATAGGATTTGAAAGCCTAAAGGAATTCTGTCCTAGGAATCTCGACTTTAAAGATACTTTTGATAATCTTACCCAAGGGAAGCAGGTTGATAGGTTTCAATTGGTTCATGGATTTTTGTTCAAGGATGGATGAGCTTGTGTTCCTATGAGCTCATGGAAAGAGCTACTTATCAAGGAGGCTCATAGTGGTGGTTTGATGGGACACTTGGGGTACCCAAAACACTTGACATTCTAAAGAAGCATTTCGTTTGGCCCATGATGAATCATGATGTGGAGCAAATTTGTGGACAATGTCTGAATTGTAAGCATGCCAAATCCACGACTCGACCCCAAGGTAAGTATACCGCTCTCCTTACTCCTAGTGTCCCATGGATGGATATCTCTATGGATTTTATGTTGGGTCTCCCTAGGACTAAAAGAGTAATGATAGCATAATTGTGGTAGTAGATAGATTTTCTAATATGACTCATTTTCTTCCATGCCATAAAAGTGATGATGCATCCCATGTAGTATCATTATTTGTCATCAATGCTCTTAAGTTGGATGGAGTATCTCAAACCATTGTTAGTGATAGGGATTCCAAAGTACATAGTCAATTTTGGAAGGGTTATGGGGTACACTTGGTACCATAATTATGTTCTCTACTTCTTGCCACTCTCAAACAGATGGACAAATTGAAGTAGTCAATAGTAATCTTGGAGGTGTACATAGGTGCATGATTAGAGGAACCCCAACTACTTGGGAAGACCATTTACCCTTGATTGTATTTGCATACAATCGGTCTTTCCACTCTTTTATTGGAATATCACCATTTGAGGTATTTTATGGCTTAAACCTTTGTTTCCACTAACCATGACTATGTTATATAGTGATGTTGTTTTGAGATTAGATGCCAAGAAAAGGCCAAAGGAGATGATGAACATTCATGTCAAGGTTAAAGAGACCATTGAAAAGAACAATTCTAAGGTGGCTATTCGAAAGAATTAGGGGAGAAAGGAAACGATCTTCAAACCAAATGATTTGGTGTAGGTATAGAGGTTTCCATATGTTCCAAAAGAAAATCTAAGCCTAAGAGGAGATAGATGTTTCAAAGTACTCAAGAGAATCAATGACAATGCCTACATGATTGACTTGCCAAGTGAGTATAATGTTTATAATATTTTAATGTTAGTGATTTATCTCCTTGTATTATAGGTGAATCTTTGGATTCAAGGACGAATCCTTTTCAAGAAGGTGAGGATGATAATATGTAAAGTAGAGATGTAACCAACATGAGTGGCATATACCCCTCAATACCATTCACAAGGAGTCAAGAAAAAGATCTCCAAGACCTACAAGCAATGTTCATGAAAAAAAAAAGAATTGGAGGACCTTGAGTGTCACCAAAGAAAGGCTTACAATGTGTGCAAGGTCTATCAAGGTGAGGAGAAGGAAGAAAAGAGGCAATGTGTGCAAATGGCTATTACTTGAATTCAAGGATTTGAAAAGAAGGCAATCAAACAAGGCCCTTACTCATTAAGGGTAAAATTGTTAACAAAATGTCTTCTTTTATTTACTTAGCATAAATAATCTTATTTTAGCATTTGAAAAACTTAGACTATGTTGAATATTGAATTCACAAAGTGTAGTATCTTCTTAGTGAGTAATTAGGGTGAACTCTTAGAATTGTTAGTTGACTTGTTTTCTTGGTTAATTGAAGGTTGCCCATTTGTGGTTCTTAGTTTCCTTCAATTTTTCCTTCTAGTATTTGATTTAAGTTGTTGAAATCAATTGGGAGGTGAGGGCTTTAGTTCCTTATTGCCCATATTTCAATATTTTGAATTTAATCTACATATTTGGGTTTTATTTGGGTTGTTGAAATCAATTGGGGGGTGAGCGTTTTAGTCACTTGTTGCCCATAATTTCAATATATTGAATTTAATACACATATTCTTCTATCTTTGTTTCCTTTTCCCTTACTTTCTTGTTTGATCTTTATCATTAATCATCCCCACTTCCATTTTGGAATCTCAAAATTCTGAGCCACTACACTCGGTCTTTGGTGCTCAACTTTAACTTGTTAGCAATTCAGGCATTTAGCAATGAACTCGGCAATATCTTTCTTCATTCCACTCCACTAGTAAACTTTTTTCAAGTCATGATACATATTCGTAGACCCTGGATGGATAGAATATTTGGATATGTGAGCCTTTGTCATGATCGTCCTTCGAACATCATCAACATCTGGAACACATAATCTACCTTGATATCTTAATACCCCATCTCCCCATTTGGCGAAAGCCATTACCTTCTGCTTATGCACATCTTCTTTTAATTTTAATAGAATAAGATCTCAATCTTATTTCTCCTTGTCCTCTATCACTAGAGATAATATTGACCCATTATGCACAAGAACTCCTCCTTCACTCAATTCATCTAGTTAGACTCCCAATCGTGCAAGTTTATGAATCTCTTTGCCTAACTCTCGCTTTTCTTCCTCCATATGGGCGGTGCTTCCCATGGTTAACCTGCTAAGAGCGTCAGTAACCACATTATCTTTACCAAGGTGGTAGAGAATGCTCATGTCATAGTCTTTGAGCAACTCAAGCCATCTTCTTTGCCTCAAGTTAAGCTCCTTATGGGTGAAGATATATTGTAGGCTTTTGTGGTCCATGAATACATCACGTGTTCTCCATACAAATAGTGGCGCCATATCTTGACAGCGAATACCACTACTGCCAACTCTAAGTCATGAGTGGGGTAGTGCTTCTCATGTATTTTAAGCTGTCTAGAAGCATAGGCAACGACCTTACTTTTTGCATCAACATACATCCCAATCCCAATCCCACTCTTAAGGCATCATAGTAGATAACAAACCTATTAGTCCTATCAGGTAAGGTTGTCCTATCAGGCAAGGTCAACACTGGTGCAGTAGTCAACCTCATCTTTTGCTCCTGGAAAATTTTCTCACACTCATCAAACCATTGAAACTTGACCTTCTTCTGAGTCAGTCTAGTCAATCGCACGACTATGGAAGAAAATCGTTCAACAAACCTCCGATAGTAACCAGCCAACCCTAAAAAACTTCTTATCTCAGTCGGTAAGGTTGGCCTTGGCCAATTCTTAACCGCCTCGATCTTTTGAGTATCTACTTGAATTCCATCTCTAGAAACAACATGACCCAATAAGGCCATAGATTTGAGCCAAAATTAACACTTACAAAACTTTGCATATAACTCATGATCTCAAAGTGTCTGCAAAGCGATCTAAGGTATTTGGCATGATCCTCCTTATTTCTAGAATACACCAAAATGTCATCGATGAAAACAATCATGAATATGTTAAGATATTTTCTAAATACTACATTCCTTAGGTCTATAATAGCTGAAGGTGTATTTGTTAACCCAAACGACATCACCAAAAACTCGAAATGACCATATCGAGTTTGAAAAGCCAACTTCGAGATGTCACATTCTCTTACTTTCAACTGGTGATAGCTTGATCTGAGGTTTACCTTGGAGAAAATAGTGGCACCCTAAAGTTGGTCAAAGAAGTCTTTATTTAGCCGATGATAGTCAATACACATCCTCAAAGAACCATCCTTCTTTTGCACAAACAAGATCGGAATGCCCTATGGAGAGACACTTGGCCTTATGAATCCGTTTTCTAATAAGTCCCTCAACTGTTCCTTCAACTCTTTAAACTCTGCAGGGGCTATCCTATATGGCAGAATGGAAATTATCTTGGTGTCAGAAATAACATCAATCCAAAAGTCAATTTCTCTATCAGAAGGGACTCTAAGCAAATCCTTAGAAAAAACATTAGTAAACTCACTGCAATCGGGGTAGACTCAAGAGAAGGGGGCTCAAGATCATCAGATTTGACTCGCATGAGGTGGTAGATACATCCCTTAGAGATCAATCTATGGGCCTTTAGGTAAGAAATAAATTTACCGTTTAGCACTAGCAAATCTCCCTTCCACTCACTGATAAGCTCATTTGGGAATCAAAATTTCATAGTCCACATTCTAAAATCCACAGAGGCATTACAGGCATGAAGCCAGTCCATACCAAGGATTACATCAAAATTGATCATCTCTAACTTAACCAAATCAACAAGCGTATACTTATGATATATAAACAAAACACAATCCCTATAAATTCTCTCAGCTTAAATAAACTCACCAACAGGAGTAGAAACAGAAAATAGCTCAAGCAAGAACTCAGGGAGAATCTTAAATCTACTTACCATATAAGGAGACACAGATGACAATGTGGCACCCAAATCTATCAAAACATAGCAATCAAAAGTAAAGACTTGAATCCTACCTATCACAACAATTGGTGCAGTCTCTCAGTCCTATCAGACATATAGACAATTTGTCTCTTTACCTGGTCCTAGCGCAGCACCTCTTTGGTTGCCCCTTGCTAGTAGTGCTGTAGTAGAGGATTGGGCCTTATTGCTCCATGTCAGACACTCCCTCTAAAAATGACCTAGCTAGCCACATTTATAGCAACCATTCTCTCCATCTCCATATTTTCCGAGATGCATCTTGCCAAACTTCCCACAAGGTACTTCCCCTTAGAGCCAAAGAGTCACACTAGCTTGCGAACCTTATGCCCTAAAGTTTGGTTGTCCTTGGGACTTGTGATCATACTTGTGCCTTGGAGCTGCTGTACTAGTGGAAGATAGATCATAGCCAGAGGACCTTTTCTACAAGTAAGTCTTATCTACCTTACCTTGTTTGTTCTAGTTGGGCTCAGGCCCTGTTGACCTAGCCTTCTTACTTAGATGTTCCTCTCTATCCTTCTTCTTATCCTCCTCAGTTTGTTGTGCATAAACCATTATCCTAGATATGTCCATATCTGGGATTAGTAACGCTGCTTTAAACTCCCTCTTCACTTGTCTACACAATCTGAATAAAAATTTCCTCATCCTTGGTCATGTCTTGGACCATATCTGGAGCATACCTGGAAAGTTGAATGAATTTCAGGCTATACTCCTTCATTGTCATTCCCTCTTGTTTCAAGTTCACAAACTCCTCAACCATCGCCTCTCTTAACTCCTGAGGGAAGAAGTGATCTAGGAAATCCATTTTGAACTCATTTTAAGTAGTAGGCTCAGCATCTTTACCTCGACTCTCTTCCCATTATTTGTACCAAACGTTGGCCATATCTTTGAGCTGATAAGCAGCAATCTTAACTCTCTCGGTGTAGATAGCATGCATGGTTTTCAACACCTTTTACATCTCATCAATAACGTTCTGAGGATCTTCTTTAACCTTGGACTCGATGAAAATAGGTGGGTTCATCCTTAGTAAATCTCTTAATCTGGGAGCAGCCATTGGCTCGTGAGAGCTAGAACTAGGGGGTGGTGAACTTTGATTCCCACCCTGAGCAGCTACTAGTTAGGTGAGCATAGCGATAGCTCCTCTGAAGTTAGCCTCGGTAGTGGGAGCAGATGGAGCAGAGGTGTCACAAGAACATTACACATTCTTGCTAATTGATCTCAGCTCCTCGTTTCCCTCCGAGGAGGTACCTCAAAAGTAGGGTCCTGAATATCATTAGACGAGGCATTCCTCTGAATAATGGTGCGTCTTAGAGGCATGATCTATAATCGCGTAATGCATGAGTTAGAGAAGAATTTTATAGAGTTTTCAACTCTATTGCATGAATTAAGAATGTCAAAGAAATGTAACCATTCCTAATTTCCTATAGATTCATGCTTATCAAGTGTGATGCACAACACACACACCCATAAACAAGAATCTACTAGACTTGGCTTCATAGACTCCCTAGGACTCCTGAACTCTGTGCTTTGATACTAAGTTGGTCCAAGACTATTGCGAGCCTCTGTGTGAACCACTTAGCTTCATCATTACAACATACTCAACAATGGAAGAAAATAACTCAAATGGATATAATATCATCAATGAAAACTCACTCAAAGTTTCAAAGGAATAAGTTTGAAATTATACAATCCTCTTAACAAATCACTCACTCAATGTCTATGAAGCCTCTACTTAATTATCTAGACTATGCCATGACAGGCTATAGATACCTCAAATCAATAAAGTACTTAATAAAAGTAAGAAGATAAAGGAGCTTCTCCGGAATGTAAGGAGAGCTCACAGCTCACCGACTCCGAAGTGTACTGATCCAGATCTCAAAGATGTACAGGTTGAAGTCCTCTATCACCTGTAGCTGCATCATTTAACGATGTAGCCCAAATGGACATCAGTACATGGAATATACTAGTAAGTCAATGGCTCAAAGCAAAGGTTTAAATTACTTACCTCATCTCATTGACTTATGCTCAGCTCAGTATATGCAAGTTAAAAATATTTCATGCATTACATATATATTGAAAGTACACTCAGTTTGAAATCTCATGCTTAAGTCAATGTTGCTTAGGAGTTTCTCTGAACTGACATCCTCATCCCATCACCTTTAATTAGGTGATGCATAATGAATCAGCATTGTTGCCACGCTGTCCTACACGTGCCATGGCATAGGATGATCAACCTCTCTCTTGGATCCATAAGGAATGTCCACTTGCGGTACAAGGGCTGCCAGAATGAGTTGTATGACTATTCTATGCTCACAACATAGTTTTGTGGGTTAAAGTGAAAGTATACTCGCTCCCAGCTCCATGCTCGATACTCCTTCCAAGATACTCTTTATATAATAAAGCACTTAAAAATAACCTTATACATAGTAATATCTTGCAATAAATATAGATATAAGTAGGAGCAACTTACTAGAGTAAAATAGCCAATAAAGTCCAACTCGACCCAATAATGACTCAGACACTTCTAACTCGACCCGAAACTGAATTTTAACACTTTAAGTGTATAAATCAGTAGGAATATGATGCAAAATAGGAAGAAACATTCATTATTGGTGCTTCAACCTTTACCGAAGGACGGGCATCGTTCATCCTAAAAGTGAAAAGTTGCAGTTTAGCTAGCTTTGTTGTTCCAAACAATCTTTCCTTCTGTGACATCTGTAAATTTTGATCTAAACTTCACAAAATAATTAATTTGTATACTTACCTTATTAAATCTTCCTTACACTATTCCAACTGAAGTAGATAAAATTTTGGGGTCGTTACAATCCAAGTTTTGAGGTATGTGGGTTTCATCCACTGGGTCCTTTCACCCATGGAGCCCAATCTTCCTTTTTATGAAACATTGCATGTTTTCAAGTTGTATTACCTATGGGTATCTCTTATAATGAATTATGAGTATGAATTATGTTAGGGTTTTATGAAATATTGATTGATTATGCATGACTATCTATTTAAAGCTTATACCATGATTTGATTATATCTATTGAGACTATGCTTCTTTGAGCTATGAAACGATGATCTATTATAAGATTTGATGATGGATTTCAAGGTACCCTATATAGGGGTTTTACTACATGTTGGTGGGTTAATTTGTGTTAATTTTTCTCATCTTATTTCACTCTCGAGTTGCATGATTTTAAACTACTATCATGAACCCACCAAGTGTTTGATAAAATGTCAAGTTAAGGATTCTCAAGTTATTGATGATCTATTTCATGATTTACAAGTCAAGTGACTATATCATGATTAAGGGATTTCACGTATGTATTGAATTCATGAAAAGTATCTATGATGTTACAAGTATCAAGTTAAGCCCTACTTCAAGATTTTTTTACCTCTTGTGAGTCATTCATGTTAAAGCAAGGGTTCATGTATGATTATGATCTACTCTCATGTTTCAAGTTAGGCTCACCATTAGAGGTCAAGCATGTTTATGAGTTACTCAAGTCATGTTCTTACAAGTTATTTATTTTATGATTAAAGTATGATTATTTCAAGTATTCCATGAGATTAGACTTAGCACAGATAGATTGGATGTCAGTGTAGACTATCTTCAAGGGTCCATACTCCTTTCCTCCATACTCCTTTCCTTAAACTATGTTACCAACATAGGGTTGTGCTTTACCCTTGCTAACCTAATGGATCCATTTAGCGCCCTTTATCATAAAATCTACCTCAAAATAGGATGGGTTCCTATAAGGGAGGGTTACTTCTCTGAAATGGGACGGGCTCCTATAAGGTGAAGTATGGTTTACCTTGGCAAGCAAACCACCTCTTTATTAATGACGAGTAATCATTGGGATTCCAAGTTTTGGTTTGCTTGGTCTTACTCATGTTAGTTAGGGTCTCTTCCCACACATGTATTATGTCCTATGCAAGTTGAATAATTTACAAGCATGTTTACATCTAAACATACTAACACATACTCTTATGCCTACATAATATTACTATGTAGGGATCGAAGCAGTATTTTATCATCCTCTACGTGGCTAGTACGATCCTTAAAAGTAAGCTTTGGTGACTCCTCAAGTTGGAGGACATTATCTATGCTATTCTTACTATTTGATATCTCTTTATGTTGAACACTTGATACTATGAGGGTGAGCTTGTAGTTCCTTAGCCCTCGCTCCATTTCATGTTAGAGGTGTTGTTGGATATTTGATATACTTATGTTATGAGCTTGACTCTATTATACTTTTATAAATATCAATACTTCCTTAGTCCCGCTTCCCTTATTTATATCTCTTGTGTTGTTTATTTTGCTTTTGTGACTAAGGATATGTGAATGATATGCTAAGAGGCTTGTTTGGGGTCCCTTAGGTTCCCATTCGCCATGTCACGTCTAGGCCCTAGGCGTGGATCATAACAAACTTTGTATCAAAGTACTAGGTTGCTAATAGTCCTGAAAATCTAACATATCACATCAACTAGAGTCTTATTAACAGTTGTGAAGTGCACCACAACTACGAATGGAAGGCTATGAGGCATTTTAGGAAATATTTCACTTCTTCATGGTTTAATATAGTGCTTTAGTTATAAGTGTAAGGCTTTTTCCCTTGAAGAATAATCTTTGCCAGTCTAGATCATACCGACTTCAAGAGGGACACTAAGGAGAGCCCATACACCTAAGGAGCAACCGACCCCTCCTATTTCTTAGGCTTCTCAAAGAGGAGGGGTAGCCCAAGATGAGTTCTGATATGCTATTATAATGTTGGACCATGCTATGACTAACCAAATCAACCAAGGGGCCCAGTCCCCTCATGATCCCACTTCGACTTCTAGGGTAAGGGATTTCACTAGAATAAACCTATCAAAGTTACACGGGTCCATGACAGATGAGGATCCCCAAGAATTCATAGATGAGGTGTACAAGGTGCTATCTATCATGGGGGTCAATTCAGAGGAAAAGATAGAGTTGGTGGCCTATCAACTCAAAGAGGTCGCTCAAATTTGGTTTACACAACGAAAGTTGGAGAAGGGGAATGATGATGCTATCCCTTTAGAAGAGTTCAAAGCCATATTCCTCAACTGATTCTTTCCTATCGAGCTAAAAGAGTCTAAGATGATGAATTTTATGAACCTTAAGTAAGGTTCCATGAGTTTGAGGGAGTATGCCCTCAAGTTCAACCAACTCTCCAAGTATTCTCCACAACTGGTTGTTGAACCTAGATCAAGGATGAAAAATTTATGTTAGGAGTGTCCGACTTGGTAAATGAGGAGTGTCATATCACCACGCTAGCAGGTGATATGGATTATTTGTCCCACCTCATGACATATGCCGAATAACTAGAGGGGGGAAAAGCTTAGAAAAAGAAGAAGTGGTGAGTCCAAGAGAGCTCATTTTAAGGGTGCTTTCCAAGGATCTAAGGGTGGACGGTTTCCACAAGGCCATAAGTTCTAAGGCCAAGAGTCATCCAGTGTTCCTACCAAGAGGTTTGCCAATGATAGAGTGACCAATCCAATGTTCCAAAGTAGTAATAGGTGAATGGCAAAACCTAGATGCCCAAGGTATGAAAAGAATCACAGTGGTCCATGTTTAAGGAATTCTAATGCTTGCTTTGGTTGTGGTGAGATAGGTCACAAGGTTATTGATTGTCATCATGATAAACACAAAGGTGGATATGGTCATCCACAAGGCCAAGGTACAAATGTGGGTCAAAAGGTGAGAGGAGGCCAACAAGGGGGTACTACATAGAAAAATAGATTCTATGCTCTTCAAGGAAAACAAGGGGTTGATGAAGTATCCGATATCCTCACTATTATGTTAAATGTTTTTTATTTTGATGTGTATGCATTGATAGACCCAGGTGCCACTCTTTCTTTTATTACTCCTTTTGTTGCTAAAAAGCTTCATGCTATTCGCGAATTATTGTGTGAACCTTATAAAGTGTCTCCCCTCGTTGCTGAGTCCATTATTGATAAAAGAGTCTATAGAAATTGTTGTGTGTTCATATTTCATAAAGTCTTGCCTTGTGATTTTATTGAATTAGATATAGTGGATTTTGATGTCATTCTTGGGAAGAATAGGTTGCATGCATATTATGCTTCAATTGATTGTAGAACCCGTAGGGTTAAATTCCAATTCCCTAATGAGACCATCCTTGAGTGGGAAAGAGTAGATTCATTTCTTGTCTTAAAGCCCAAAAGTTTATTTTTAAGGGTTGTCTCTATCACCTTGTGAGGGTTAGGGATGTCGATCCCAAAGTCCTTCCTATCTAATCGGTTCTAGTGATTAATGTGTTTCTTGATATCTTTCCCCGATAAGCTTTCCGATGTTCCTCCCGAAAGGGAAATATATTACGGTATAGATCTCCTTCCCACTTGTGGGATATTACTAGGTATGTTGTTGTTGTTGTTGTTTATAGATCTCCTTCCCAATGCACAACCCCTTTTTATTCCTCCTTGCCATATGGCCCCAGCAGAATTAAAGGAGTAAAAGGAGAACTTGCTGGATTTGTTGGGAAAGGGTTTTATAAGACCTAGTAAGTTACCTTGGGGTGCACTGGTGTTGTTTGTGAAGGAAAAGAATGGTTCTTTTAGAGTGTGCATTGAATACTAGCAACTTAATACAGTCATTATAAAGAACAAATGTCCGCCGTCAAGGATTGATGACCTCTTTGATCAACTTTAAGGGGCTAATCAACTTCCTAAGATTAATATTGGGTCCAGTTACCACTAAGTGAATGTGAGAGAGTGTGACATTCGTAAGATGGCTTGCTGGACTAGGTATGGGCACTTTGAGTTTGTGGTTATGTCCTTTGGGTAGATTAATGCACTGGCTATATTTTATGGATCTCATGAATAGGGTCTTTAAACCCTACCTTGACTTGTTTGTGGTGGTTTTTATTGATGATATCTTGATTTATTCCCATAATGAGGAGGAGCATGTGAATCACTTGAGGGTGGTGTTGCAAATCTTGAGGGAGGAGAAGTTGTATACTAATTATGAAAAATGTGATTTTTGGTTGAAAGAGGTTGGTTTTCAAGGGCATGTAGTGTCAAGTGATGGCATTAAGGTGGATCCTAAGAAGACGGAGGTGATTAGGAATTGGCCTATACTTTTGACTCTATCGGATTTTAGAAGTTTCTTGGGTTTGACGGGTTTTTACTGGAGGTTTTTGAATGGATTCTCTTCTATTGCTTTTCCTATGACTAAATTGACACAAAAGAAGGCAAAATTTATGTGGATCAATGAACGTGAGAAGAGTTTCCAAACTTTGAAAGATAAGCTTGTCTCTGCTCCTATCTTGTCTATATTAAAAAGGTTGGAAGGATTTGTTATATATTGTGATGCCTCAAGAATTGGCTTGAGATGTGTTTTGATGCAAAATGATAAGGTGATAGCATATGCCTTTAGGCTACTTAAGGTGCATGAGAAGGATTATCCAACCAATGATCTTGAATTGTAGGTCGTGGTATTTGCTATGAAAATTTGTCGTCACTACTTCTATGGGGTTCATATTGATGTGTTTACTGACCACAAGAGTCTCCAATATATGTTCAACCAAAAAGATCTTAACTTGAGACAAAGAACGTGGTTATAGCTCCTTAAGGATTATGATATAAGTGTGCATTATCACCCCCGAAAAATGTATGTTATGGTCGGTACTCTAAATAGGGTGTCCATGGGTAGTCTAGCTCTTGTTTATAATGGTGGCAAGGAGGTGGCTATAAAGGTTAACTAGTTGGCTAGATTGGTGCTTAGGTTGGTTGAAGTTGATAATGGTGGTGTAGTGGTGGTTGATGATTCTAAATCTTCCTTGATTGAGGAGGTAAAGGCAAAACAAGATCTAGACACTGCCTTGCTAGAGTTGAAGGCCTTGGTGAGAGATGGTAGAGTTTTTCTCCCAAGGGGGAGATGGTGCCCTTAGGTACCAAGGTAGATTGTATGTCCCAAATATGGATGACTTGAAAGAATTGATCTTGAAGGAGGCCCATAATTCATCCTATTTCATTCAACCAGGTTCTACAAAGATGTATAGAGATTTAAGAGAGGTGTATTCGTGGGGTGGTATGAAGAGGGACATTGCCAAGCTCATATTCGGATGTCAATATTGCCAACAAGTCAAAGACAAACATCAAAGTTCGAGTAACCTAGACCCAAGATATAGAGATTCCTACTTGAAAATAGGAAGAGATCAATATGAATTTTATGGTTGGGTTGTCTAAGACTAGGAAATATTTTGACTCTATTTGGGTTGTTATAGATATTCTAACAAAGTCGGCTCACTTTCTACCGGTCAAAAAACTTGTGGTGCCGAAGATTATACCAAGTTGTACATTTATGAGTTGGTTAGATTGCATGGGGTGCCCTTGTCTATCATTTCAGATTATCGTGATCAATTCAATTCTCACTTTTTAAGGTCATTCCAAAGAGGTCTTGGTACCATAGTTAAGCTTAGCACGGTCTTTCACCCCTCAAACGGATGGTCAAGCCGAAAGGACTATCTAAATTCTTGAGGAAATGCTTAGGGCTTGTGTTTTGAAGTTTAAGGGTAGTTAATATGCACATCTTCTACTCATTTAGTTTGCTTACAATAATAGCTACCACTCAAGCATTCGTACGGCTCCCTTTGAAGCTCTATATGGTAGACGTTATAGATCCCCGATTGGGTGGTTTGAAGTGGGGGAGATGGATTTACTAGGTCCGAATTTGGTCATGGCAGCCTTGGAGAAGGTGATGATGCTTAGGGGGAGATCGAAAATAACCTAAAGTAGACAAAAGTCCTATTTTGATGTAAGGAGAAGAGATCTTGAGGCTAAAGTTGGTGATTGGGTCTATTTGAAACTCTCACCCATAAAGGGTGTGGTCTGGCTTGACAAGAAGGGGAAATTGAGCCTAATATTATGGGTCCCTATAATGTTTTGAGGAGAGTAAGGTTGCATATGAGTTGGAGTTGCCAATAAAGATAAATATGGTTCATCCAGTCTTCCATGTGTCCATGTGAAGGAAGTGTGTGGGTGACTCAAGTGCTATAGTGCCCTTGGATGTTATTAGTATCGTAGGAGATAATTTGACCTATGACGAGGTCCTGATGGAGATTTTGGATAGACAAGTGAAGAGGTTCTTTTTGCAACTTGTTAGAGGAACCAACAAGCTGAAAGTGCCACATGGGAAGCTAGGGTGGAAATGAAAAAGTAATATTCATACCTTTCATACTCTACTCAAGTCGAATGTACTAATTTAAGTCCCTTATATAATTTCAAGTCTTAAGTTTTAGACCTTATGTCATTTTGCATGCGTTCATTCATGGTAGCAAGTTTATGATGATTTTTGACATTCATATTGAGTCTTTTTGAAAATTATATTTAAATGTATTTGTTGCATTCATGTCGGGATGAAATCTTCATGATTACTTCTTTTATGAATATTACTTTGACACTCGGAGATGAATGTTTTGAAGGAGGAGATATTGAAACACCCCAAAATGTGCTTCGAAAATGGCCATAATCATAATTTGATATATCTTAAAATTTATGTGCGATATCAAAAATCTGACTTTATATTCTTGATCAGGGAGAAAAATTGAGTGGGGAATGGGTATAACCCAGATTTTAGAGGACCCGTAGTGAAAAATAAATTTCACAAATTTTCAAATTCTAGTGTGTTATTCTTTCTTCCGCACCCAGTCCGCATTGCAGACCAGAGGCAGACTAGTATAAATTTTTCCTTAATTTATCTGTGTCGGCAAGGCATAGGAGTCATAGCCCCATGCCCACTTATGCTTGAAAAGATCTATACTTTTAACTCTATATCACTTAAAACCCTCACAAAAACCTCTTCAAGACTTAAAAATTTTAAGGATTTCAAGCTTAACTTTGGAACTCAAGGATTCTCTTCAAGCTCCAAGTTCTCTTCAAGCTCATCTCAAGAAAATCCAATTTTGAGGTATGTGGGTTTCATCCATTTGTTTTTTCACCCATGGAGCCCAATCTTCTTTTTTTATGAAAAATTGTATGTTTTCAAGTTTTATTACATAGAGTATCTCTTATTACAATTATGAGTATGAATTATATTGGGGTTTTATGAA
Source organism: Solanum sejunctum (assembly GCA_025642045.1). Taxonomy (NCBI): domain Eukaryota; kingdom Viridiplantae; phylum Streptophyta; class Magnoliopsida; order Solanales; family Solanaceae; genus Solanum; species Solanum sejunctum. The sequence continues at coordinate 1,000 of JAOTQJ010162815.1, read as the reverse complement.
ATATTGATTGATTATGCATGGTTATCTATTTTAAGCTTATACTATGATTTGATTATATCTATTGAGACTGTGCTTCTTTGAGCTATGAAACTATAATCTACTATGAGATTTGATGATGTATTTCTAGGTACCCTACATAGGGTTTTACTGCATATTGGAGGGTTGATTTGCAATAAGTTTTTTAATCTTATTTCACTCTCGAATAGCATAATCTTTAACTAGTATCATGAACCCACCAAGTGTTTGATAAAATGTCAAATTAAGGATTCTCAAGTTGTTGATGATCTATTTCATCATTTACAAGTCAAGTAACTATATGATGATTAACGACTTTCAAGTATGTATTGAATTTATGAAAAGTATCTATGATGTTACAAGTATCCAGTTAAGCCTATTTCAAGATTTTTTTTTAACCTCTTGTGAACTGTTCATGTTAAAGCAAGGGTTCATGTATGATTATGATCTACTCTTATGTTTCAAGTTAGGCTCACTATTAGAGTTCAAGCATGTTAATGAGTTACTCAAGTCATGTTCTTACAAGATATTTATGTTATGATTAAAGTATGATTGTATCAAGTATTTCGTGGGATTAGACTTAGTACCAATAGATTAGATGTCGGCGTGGACTATCTTCAAGAGTCCATAGTCCTTTCCTCAAACTATGTGCCAACATAGGATTATGCTTTACCCTTCTATACTAGTGGATATATTTCGTGAACTTTATCATGAAATCCACCATGAAATGGGATGGGTTCCGTAATAGGAGTGGGGGCTTTTCTTCGAAATAGGATGGGCTCATATAAGGTAAAGTATGGTTTACCCTAACAAGTAGACCACCTCTTTACCGATGAGGGGTAATCATCGGGATACCAAGTTGTAGCTCGCTCGGTCTTACTCATGTCGGTTAGGATATCTTTGTAACTCCCCATATTTTACATGTACTAATGCTATATAAATAAATCATGTTATGCTTTGGTCAAATTAGCGTCAATTCTTGAAA